>CM031243.1:778317018-778403466 GCA_018340775.1 Taxus wallichiana var. yunnanensis | reverse complement strand
CGTAGCCCTTCGTTCAGTTTTGTATTGCTTCTTGAAATCCCATTCGAATTCTACAATTACAAACAATGAACTCACCTCTTACATGCAATGAAAATCATCATTAGTCGAAACGAGAGAAGCATTTGAACTAGATAGTGGTCATATAGATTAAAGCTCTTAAAATTTTAAATAGAGTTTTACAAAATGACCAGGCCAGATATTCATACTGCGCGGAAGTCCGCATAAAGCCAGTTTGCAAAGTTTTGGAAGGCTTGAAAGATTAGAAAAAATGGAATTAAAGAAGAAAATTTAGCATGCACTGGCCGCTCGGGAGAAAAAATAAAAATAGACAAAGAAGTGATAAGCTCACTTGCGGTTTTTTTACCCAACTTAACTCAGCTTGGGTTAACGAGTATATGGAAAATATCGTACCGTACAAAGATCGAGCAAGCTAAAAGATAAAATCCCAACCAACAACCACCGTCACACCGCTGGTTAAGAATCACGATGAAAATCAAAAGCGGTAGAAGATCCATGATCTCGATCAAAACGCGAAATCATTGATCCCCGAAAGCTTACCTCCGTAGCCTAACTCATTTAGTGATTTAAAGAGATCAATGGTGGTGATATATGATGCTAGTAAAAATCCAGCGATTTCATAAGTGCAAACCATAATTTAATCGCAATTACTATTGCACTCGATCATCGCCGAAGAAATGACATACATTGGCAAGCAATTACAAACCTAACTAGGGTTAGATTCAAATCTTCACTGACATCACGAAGGTTCAAGTTATCATTGAAGGGGTCTAGCCCAATAATTTGAATATTATTACTTTGACCTTATAAAGGTCAAATAATATTATGGTTTCCATAGACTATACAAAAGCGTTGTCACCTTACTTACGTTGTATTAATAAGTCAAAAGGACGAATGATGTGCCTCCTTATAAGATCTAGTCTATGCCAGAAGTATACTCTGAAGGTGTTCGAACACTATATTAATCAATAATTATCTTTAAAAGGAATTAAAACAAGATCATAGTTATATGCCAATGATTAATCAAAAGAGTCTCAAAAGCTAATGTATGCCATTCAAAGGGGCCACTAAATAATAGGTGACTATTATATGCCAAAAACTTATACAAAATGATGATACATAAAGCTTAAAGTAACCTTTCATCCTGAAATCATCTTTTCCATCAGTGGCGGCATCCACACAGATTGCTCAGATCTTTGGTTTTGTTATGAAGTATTTGTGAATGCGAATGAATTTCCCCATGTTTTGGTTGTTTCCCCTGCACTAGTTGGATCTAGTTTTGGTAGGGAGGAGGAGGTTTCCTTTCGAACAACAGTAGATGGTTCAGTGACTCTTCTCCCTACATGAGTAAGGTCATAAAAACTGCAACAAATGATGCCTCTCTTCTACTTGGTTCTAGTTCAGGTAGAGGAAGAAGCTCGGGTGGAAGAGGAGGTATAGGTTTTCCCTGCCCCAATGAAATCGATGCCTTTGGTCTTGGCTCAGAGGATCCTTTGTGGGTTTTAACCCAGAATAATCTGCAAGATGAGAATGGTGGCTTTGATCAAACGTAGGTTATGCATTTGTAAAATTTAGATCTGAGACATAGCGTCATGGTTCATGTATCAGGGGCTCCTGTTTGTGGCAGTACAATGGTGTATGAGGTGCTTCCCGATACTGGATGTGTGCCTATGCATTCTAAGTGTTAACCTAGTTTGTAGATTATTACATCCCCTAATCTGATTTCTTTCAAGGATGTGGTATACAAGGTGGAGGAAATAGGAGTAGGGTGTTGCTTGACAAGAAAAGGAACAAGCCTATGGCTTATGTTAAATATACCCCATTTGTGTGTTTTGGGGAAGAGGTGATTCAATCGGAAGCTGCTTTCAAGAGGAATGGTCTGATCTGCAGATTTAACAACTTTTACCCGGGTTTTCCCATGCTTCATGCATGGATTTCAAGGCAATGGGGTCCCTTGCTTGGTAGGTAGGTTGGATATCTTTCATAGTGCACGTGGCTTTCTTCATTGTTACTTTTTCTAGTGCTTCAGAGGGATTTAATTTTTGGGAAAGTTTGGGAATTTGATGCCCATATGCTTTTGATGAAACCATGGTTTCCTTGTTTAATCCAGTTTCTAATTATTTCAAATTTAAACCGGTGTGGATTCGTCTACCTTACTTGCCGCTTCAATTCAGGTTGGAGAGTTGTTTAACTGCTATTGGCAATACTTTAGAAAATGTTTAGTTATTGATCCTAAAAACCGAAGAGTTTGAGCATACTACTTATGCTCGAATCTTGGTTGATATGGATACTTCTACGGACTTCCTTGCTACTATTGAACTTAAAGTTGAAGATATAACTTAGATACAAAATATGGATTATGAAGGGTTTCACTTTAGATGTAGAACATGTTTCTCTCTTGGCCATTTAGCAGTAGATTGTCTTTTGGTTCGTAAACATGCTAAAGGTAGAAGTTCCTGGTGGAAGAACTCTAATTCTAATCACCTGGTTATTAATGATCCATTGGATTGTGATTCTAATTTTGTTTCTGAGAGATCTGCTGACCCAAAAGTGATGAATGTGCATCAAGAGTGTAAGAATGTATTGGCCCATGCTTGTTTCACGAGACTATGAGGAAAACATTGAAGTTTTGCTTCCAATCCATAATATTGAAAATGCAAATCCAAATATGGAAGAGGGTTGGAAAGCTGTCAATCGGAAAAAGAAATGCACAATCTCCTCCCTTGAAATGTTGCTAATATCTAAAGGGAAGGGGTTTTATTGAGATTGTTTATCATTTTTTGTTGTTTTAATGTTTTATGTTTTTGCTATTATTTTGATCCTGGGTGCCGCTGGTAGAGGCTGGTTCGTCTTGTTCCTCAATGACCTATCTTTTTATCCTCTTGTTTTGTACGAGGTAGGGTCCCCTTAACCCTTTTTCACCTTTAATAAAAAAAAGTGCCAAAGACCAAGGTCTTTAAACCTTAAATTTTGCAAAAAAAATATAAAATGCTTAATTGTATGCCATCTTAACCAAAGTATATGCCAAGTAATCAAAGGTGGTCGGTTCATCATGTATACAAACAAAGTCAAAAGGAGGTCCCTCCATGGGTTAAAATAATGATTTATATATGACCTATTATGCAAGTTGATAATAATCAGAACCTGATTATTAATCAAATCATGTGATATGCCAAGGATAAAGGAAAGACCCAATCAATTATATGCATGTCATGATGAGCTTAAGACAAAGAAGAGACTATGTGATGAGGAGGTCAACATTAGAGCTCATGAAGATCATTTTGAAGTCCTAATTACTTATTTTCACATAATAAAGGTATTATTTTCTTGCACATACCTACAGGTGGCCCCCACATTAAGGCGAATGTTTGCTAAGTGGTGGAGATTAAAGGCATTATTTTTACACAGTATGTAATTTTTTACATGCCATCACTAGAGGACAGATCAAAGATAAAGCCAAATTTATCATTGCAAGTGGATAATACACATGTGTCACATCATGTACTAGAGGACAAAGAACATGCACTTGAATGAGACTTGCACAACAAGCAAGAGCTATTGTTAGCTAATTTATTCACCCAAGTTATTCATTGTATTAAAAATAGAGTAGTCAACTACACTTTGACTAAGTATATTTTTGTAACTAAGGCTATTAATGTCTCATTG
Source organism: Taxus wallichiana var. yunnanensis (assembly GCA_018340775.1). Classification (NCBI taxonomy): domain Eukaryota; kingdom Viridiplantae; phylum Streptophyta; class Pinopsida; order Cupressales; family Taxaceae; genus Taxus; species Taxus wallichiana. Next base: position 778,399,782 of record CM031243.1, on the reverse strand, counting down.
TAAACTACATGGTTATTTTTATTCCTTTATTTATTCATGATGTAAACCCCATCATGGACGAGAGGGAGTGCTAAATAGATTTTAAATTTTATTTCATGTGTAGGTAAGTTGGTGAGAAACAAAGATATAATGCCTTCAAGAAGTGTGTGAAAAATATGTAACTATCCATAGGTAGTTTAGGAAGGTTATGGAAGAAAATCAAGTGTTTAGGAATAAGTTATGTGAAATTGGGTCTTTGAGAGCAAGGTATTGGAAATGCAAGTCCTAAAAAGCTAGTCACCTTGTTCCAAGAGTTTCAGGAGCTCAGTGAAGATTAATAATCTCATTACCCTATACATTGGAGAGATAAAATATCATACTTCATGTTGAAATCATCAAGGAAAGGTTTTGGGAACATTGAGAGGTGAAAACTTTTCCAACAATGTGACACAAAGGTCCTGGTATCAGTTGTAACTTTCTTAAAAGTTTTAGGAGCCTCATGAATATTTGGGAGCCTAACCAAATATCAAATGAAATTATATTTAATTCTCTTCATGACTCATATGATGTGTTAGTTTGTGGTGATCATAAACTCTTCCTATCACTCAGTTATCGGCACACCTAGATGTAAAAGTGAAAATTTGGGTAAAATATGATGATGAATTATTTTTCAAGACTTATAATATATTCTCATTGGATTATTTTCCCTTTTCCATAAATATTCATATATTATATGACCTATTTTCATTGAAAATTTCTCCCAAAATGGTGAAAACAAGTTCACACTAAAAATTGCAATTGTTGACGCGCACGACAACAAACTTGTTGATGTGCATCAATGAAGGTTTTTGTTGATGTATGACAACAAATCAACTCTTGATGCCTGAAAAAAAAATTTGACATGCCCAAAATGACATTTTTGTCACCCCGATGCAATGATTTTTAGTGTCCGAAAGGCTCGAGATGCGGACAATGAGGATTTTCGATGCGACATGGAAACAAGACAATGAATAAAAAATTGATGACACGTGGACAGATGGATTGTTGACACGTGAAATTATGATGGTTGATTTACATAATGAAACCACATCAAGATGAATGAAAATATTGAGTGTGATGAAAAAAAAATGCTGACATTGGACAACATGAAGGAAAATGTTGATGATGACAAGAATGGAAATGTTGATGTGAAAAAAAAGTTCAATGATGTTGTGCATGTGACACAAAACCAAGGTGATGATCAAAATGACGTGATGTGAAAAAGGAAAAATGACAAATGACAATGAAGGAAAATTTTGTGATGCGCCACAGGATAGGAAAAAAAATGTGACGTGTGATAGGAATGGAAATGTTGATGTGACATCAAGAGAGAGTCAAGATGTTGTCATGTGACATGGAAAATGAGGTCACTTTTTTTAAATAAAATTTTGGTGACCTAGTCAAATTTCATGCATCAGGAGGATGATGTCATGTACAAAATGATATTTTTGGGTGGCATGGAAAATGATGTCATGCGTCAAGAAGATTTTTGGTGGCATAAAATGATGTCATGCGTCAAGAAGATTTTGAACAACTTGAAGATTATATGAGATGTAGGAAGATGAAGGGTCACATGTGATGAAATAATATCAAAGGTCGTGATAGAACACTGGAAGGTCAACAGTCATGAAGGAAGGTGAAAGGTCATGCAGAAGATGAAAGGACATTCTTGGACCTATAAATATGAATGGCACCCTCATTTCAAGGGGAGGTTAATGCTTGTTTGCTAGCTCTCACTATCTTTCTAGAAGAAAGTGTATCCATTTCTTTTGTTCCCTATCTACTATTATTCTCTCTCCATCTCAACATGTACTCCAGGAGCATTGTAAATTATGTGCACATGATGCAATAAGACTTTGTGTTTCTTGTTGATTGTTCCTCTTTCTTTGCAAATGGTTTCTTCTTATTGATTACAAGTGAAATGTTCTGATTTTGATGCAAAAAATTTGCTATGCTATTTTTGATTGAAATCCTTTTCTCGTTTTCTTTCCTATCTCCCTCACTAAGAAATTTTCTTCTCTTGTATCGAATACAAGCAATTTCCACAGGTTTAGGGAAGTATTCCTATGTGATCTCCGGTCTTGGGCCACCCCAAAAATTAGTTTAGATTGTTTTCATTTCCTTGTTTTCAATAAATGGAGCTTCCCCATTCAAGCAGAGGGACTCAGTCCCATGCACTGTTGGTGAGAACTCACTAATTTTCCCACTTGAAAAATTATTTCACCAACATTTTTGGTGCCCACCATGGGGAAGATTTAGCATATCTAGCACCCAATTTTTATTCCACAAAATCCAAAAAAATTGTATATTCCAAAAATAAAAAAATCTAGAATTTGAAAAGTCATTGAGCCTTATGTCCTCCATTGATGGCTATTCCTGGTAATCCCCCAGTCTTGAGGCTCGAATCTTCTATTTCATATACAAGAAGATATTGCATCAGATTTGAGGGAAACTATTTGGAAAAATAGAGAAAACTTCACTCATTACTTTTTGCTACAAGAGTTATGATTCTAAAGAAGAACATGCAAAAGCATTGGAAAGAGTGAGACAAGTTCAGAACTAAATAGAGGAGAGCAGTAGAGGATTCTTGTCTAAATTTCACATTCAAGTTGGCTGACAGAAGGTATACAAGATCTTCAAGAGCTAGTGGTGTGTCTAATCCCAACTTTGAGGAATAGTTGCAAGCTGATTTCAGACTTCCTATCAGTCAAATTGTAAGAAGGACATAGGTCAACAATACTCCCCACAATTTGATCCCACTTCTTCTTTTGAGCCCCCTACTAAGGAGGAGTTGTAGTTGAACCTTTAAACTATGTTCCTCCACAAGAGGAGATTGTTGAAGAAGAGATTGAAAGAATCAAAGTTGTTCTTGAAATATTTGAAGAAGAAGAGGAAGAAGAAAGAAGAACCACCAATGGCTCAACAAGCACCACTACCCTGGGGGAAAAATATAGGTCCCTTAGCTCTCACCCCACCTCTGCATGACCTTCCTAGAGGGTCAAGAAATAATTTTCCTAAGTTCCATGGTGATGGGAAGCAACATCCAGATGACCATATTGCATCCTTCATCATGGCTTGTGGAGTACTAGGAGTTGGATATGAAGATGTATCATCCACCTTTTTGTAGAATCTCTGCAAGATGTAAAAAACTAGTTTTTTACCACTTTCCTTGCCAGGTCTATAACTAACTAGAATGACATGAAGACCAAGTTTGAAACATGAGATTCAAACCTACAGAGGATACTCATGCACTGTTGGTCCAGTGGTCTCAATTGAAGAAAGAACCCTTCAACCAATGAGGGAGTTTGTGGAAAAATTCAATAGGATGCTTTACAAGATTCTGAAGTGGCTCGACCTATTGAAGACAACAAATAAGTTTTTTCACAAGTTCCCAACTTCCTGAGGTGAGTTATATGCTAAGAATAACTCAACCAAGGATTTAGATGAAGCACAAAATCTTGCAAATCGAAGGTGGAAGATGATTTGATCATGTCGGGAAAATATAAAAAAGGTCCAAGTAAGGAGAAAGGAAAATATCAAACACAGGTACCATAGATTCATTAGTTCAGAAATTGGCTAATGATGTCTTGTCTCTCAAGAAGCAATTGGCTCAAGTTTTTGTGAGTAGAGAGGCACCTAAGAAGAAATTTCAAAATAGACAAAGGATTGGCCCACCTCCTCAAAGACTTTCTCTAGAGGCTCCCCTATCAATGCATCCTGTGATACACATGGTGATGATGAGGATGAGATCACTTTTGAACAAGATGATGATGAATGAAGAAGAATATGGGCTTGGAATTGAAGAAGTCAATGATGTTGATATTGGGTATTTTGAGTACTCATCTAGAGATGAAGTGAAGAAGGTGATGCACCAAGTTTCTCTTGTGTGGTGTTCACTCATTCTCAATCAAAAAAGAAAATTCCTTCTGCTGTACTACTCTAAGAAGAAGAAAGATGCAAATTCTCCCATGGTGACTCCATCTAATAAAATAATCAACAAAGGAGTTGCACTTCCTCCTTGTATGGACTGCTAAAGAAAAACCAGACCTTATGGCAGCCAAGAAGACCACCGATGAAACAAGTAAGTCTCCTAAGTCTACATCTTGTTAAAGAATCTTCTTCTAAGGTTTCTAATGTTACTTCTAAAATAGTAAATGTGTAGAAAAAACTTCTAAAGTACCTAATAAGCCTCTGCATAGTAGCCTCCAAATCTACCTCTGTTACCAAAAATAACCCCTTCTTCCAAAGTAGTATCTTCTTCCAAAGCTTCCACCACCTTAGATATGTCTACTTCATCCTCTTTTGATATCATAGATCATGTGAAAAGGTCTAAGGTCCAAATATTTGAGTCTAAATATTTGTAGACCCATCCAAAATAATTTGATAAACTAGTCTGGTTTATCAAAGGTAGTAACCCAAAGCCCAATTCTGTCACACCCTCTTCCAAAGGGTTACTACCAACTCCTCCTTCCCCATCATCTCAAAACATGTTAGCCTCTAAGTGCATCCAAGACTAAAAAGGTCGAACCATTCTACCTTTCTCTTCTTATTGGAGGCTACCAATTAAACAACTATATCATAGAATCAAGTGCTTATGATAATGTGATGCCAATAAAAGTAGATAATTCCCTTGGTCTAACTCTAACACAGGCTAAAGGTCGGTGTTATTCTATGGAAACTAAAGAAGTCCCACTTGTGGGGAGAATAAAGGATGCCCAAGTTGCTTTAGCTGATTTTCTTGAGAAGAAGGTGTTATTGACTATCCTGGTAGTAAGACATTCCAGCCTCATACGGGATGTTGTTGAGAAGAAGATTTTGTAGAGATTTGGGAGGAGAAATTTATATGGACTTAGAAGATCTAGGGTCTTCAAAAGAAATATTCCATTAAGGGGGCAAATAAAAATAAAAAAAGTTGTTGCCAATGAGAAAAATGAAATATACAGTGTAAAAATTAGAAGATCCTAGGGCATATATTCTTTATCAAGACAATTAACACGGGCATGGGAATTACTTCATGAATTCTAGAGGAAATGATGATGTACCTCTTATTTCAGAAGAATATGAAGAAAAATATGGACTATGGAGTTTGATGGAAGCCATTGCAGTTCAAGATCAGGAGAGCTGGTGTGGTTTTGATTTCCCCATCAGGTGAGTTGTTTCCTTTTTCTTTCAAGCTCCAATTTGAAAATACAAACAATACTACATAGAATATGAAGCCCTTCTCTTAGGCATGGATATAGCTGAGTCCATGGGAATCAAACAATTGAGATGCCTAGGAGATGCAGAGGTAATTGTGAAACAAGTTTGAATCAATACCAAGTGAAGAATTCATGGCTAAAAATTACAGAATAGAGTATGGGATTGCATTGAATCCTTTGATGCTTTCTCTATACAATTGTTCCCCATGAACAAAATGAAAAGGTTGATTCTCTCACTATGTGTGTCAGGTTCTTTGATGATACCACACCCTCTTTTGATAAAGAGAAATATTCCATAGAGATGGTTTTCAGACCCAGTGTGCCTGATAATGTGAATCACTTGGAAAGTTTTCAATGATGACAATCAACTTTTGGCCTTCTTAGAATAGAGAGATAATTTCAATAGCCTCTTCTTTGAAGGAAGTGAAAACCCACATAGGGAGTCAGTGGCTGAAGAAGATAAAGAAGGAATCAAAGGGATTGATGAAGAGGGTGTACTCAAGCTGAAAGGTAATAAGATTCCTAAGGGCCTAGTCTCACTTGAAGAATTATTTGATAGGCATGATAGATATGTGAAAGAAAAAGCTAAGGAGTATCCTAAGAGCACTGCTGATTTTGAGAAAGTAAACATTGGAACAAAAAAGTAAACCTCGGCTTGTGAATATAGGAAAATGTTGCTCACCAGAGGAAAAGAGAATTTTGTTTCATTGTTGAAAAATATTCAGATGTATTGGCATACTCTTATGATGAACTAAATATTTCAAACCAAAAAATGCAGCACACAATACCACTCAAGTCTAAAGCAAAGCCATTCCAAAAAGCAAAAGACAATATAATCCAAAGATTTTGGAACAATCTAAGAAGAAGTGTTGAAAATGTTGAATGCAAGGATCATTTTTCCAATCCATCACTCTACATGGGTGGAAAATATTGTCCTTGTCTGGAAGAAAAATGGAGAAATAAGGATTTGTGTAGACTTTTAGAATCTGAACCAAGCTTCTCTAAAGGAAAATTACCCACTTCCAATCATGGATCATATTTTACAAGTAGTCACAGGTTCATAAATGCTTTCCATGCTGGATGGATTCTCCGCTACAATCAAATTGAAGTTTCTCAAGAAGATCAATATAAGACTTTTTCACAACTCCATGGGGAACCTTTTCCTATAGGTGGATGCCATTTGGTCTCATCAATGTTGGGCCACATTTCAAAGAGAAATGGACTTGGCTTTCAAGGATTTGAAGAAAAAATGTATTGTTGTGTATTTAGATGATCTCACAGTCTTCTCTAAGAAGAGGAAAGAACATTTGATACACCTTGAACAAGTTTTTCTAAGGTGTCGAGAACATGGCATATCATTGAATCCAAAAAATTCAATCTTTGGAGTGACTAAAGGAAATCTCTTAGGACACATTGTGAATAAAGAGGGAACAAATATTGATCCAAAAAGAGTACAAGCCATTCAAAACCTCTCCTTACCCACAAGCAAGAAGGAGTTCATTCATTCTTTGGTAAGGTCAACTTCCTCCACCACTTTGTTCCATATTTTTTTGAGTTAACCAAGTATATTACTAAAATGATGAAGCCTCAAGAGAGTTTCAAGTGGAGCAAGAGAGGGAAAAGAAGCATTCAGGATATTAAAAAGGCCATAGCCAAAGCTCCAACCCTGGTATGTCCTAATTTTAGTAAAGATTTCATTTTGTATTGTTATGCATCTGAGCACACTATTTCAGCTATTTTAGTTCAGAAGAATGAGGAAGGGCTTGAGTCTCCTATTGCCTTCATGAGCTTCCCATTGAAGAATCATGAGCTCAAATACTCCTCCATTGAAAAACATGCTTATGTGTGGTCAAGGTAGTCAAGAATTTCAGATTCTACATCCTACACTCTCACACCATTGTAATGGTTCCTGGATCATCTATAAAATCTATCTTGACTCAACAAGATCTTGGAGAAAAAAGAGGAAACTAGGTGTCAAAGATTCAAGAGTATGACCTGGAGATAAGGCCATCTAATCTAATTAGGGGCAATGGGTTATGTAGGTTGATAGCTGAAGATGAGTCTCTCCTAGATAAGTATGAGGAGAAAGAATGTCATTGTTATGGATGCATAAGTAAGGATCTTCCCCAGGTACTCTTTGTAAATACTACCAATGAATGGTACAAGTGATATTTCTTACTTCCTCACATATGGTGATTGTCCAAAGCATATGGATTACAAGAAAAGAAGGACTCTCAAGCTCAAAGCTACAAGGTATGTGATTTGGAACCATGTATTGTATAAGAGAGCCCTTGATGGATGTTTCTTAAGGTGTGTTGATAAGGAGAAACAAGAGTAGTTGCTAAAAGCATATCATGACCAAGCTTGTGGTGGACATTTCTCTACCATGGTCACTCACACACAAGATACTTTGGGGAGGTACTATTGCCTACTCTCTTTCAGATGCTCAAAATGGGTATCTAAGTGTGAGCCTTGCCAACAATTTGTGGGAAAACCACAACTCAACTGCACTTCCTCTTAGACCAGGTGGTGATTGAAGAGCCTTTCCAACAATGGGGTCTAGACTTCATCGGTGCTCTTAATCCTCATTCTAGTGTAGGTCATATCTTTGTGCTCACACAAATGATTACTTCACTAAGTGGGTGGAGGCCATACTAGTCAAGAAAGCCAATTCAAAATGGTATGTAACTTCATCAAAGAAAATATTATTGTCCATTTTGGCATTCCACAAAAGATAGTTGTTGATAATGCCACTTATTTCTCTTCTATGGAATTAATTGAGTTCTTCTATGGATACAAAATATCTTTAGCCCATGCATCTGACTATTACCCTTAGGGGAATGGTCAAGCAGAATCTAGTAATAAGAATCTTGACAAATTGTGAGGAAGCTTGTAGATCAAAATCAGAGAAATTGGCACAAGAAACTATATGATGCATTATGGGCTGATCGGATCACTCCAAAAAGAGCCATTGGTATGTCACCATTCCAGCTCCTATATGGAATAAATGCAGAAGTTCCAATCACTTATAGAGTTACCAACATTACAATTGATCAAAGTAGTGGAGGATGGTGAGTTCCAAGACTCACTTGATAAAAGGATTTTGTACTTGGAGAAGCTATGTGAAGATAGAGTGTTGGTGGTTGATCGATAAAGGACCATCAGTTGAAAGTAAAGAAATATTTGATAAGAAGGAAAAGAAAAGAGATATTTTCAGATTGGTGATCTTGTCCTACTATGGGATAAGAGGAGAGAACCAAAAGGAAGCCATGGAAAGTTTGATTCATTGTGGCTTGGCCCATTTCAATATAAGACACATGTGAGAGAATACTTTCCAACTATCTTACCTAGATGGCACTCACTTGGAATTGCCTCACAGTGGGCAATATTTTAAAATTATACAAATAATAAAAGTGGGTTGTCCCCCGCATGTACCATAGGTGAATATAGGTTTGTGTGTTTCCTTTATGTTTGTGTTTCCCTTTTTGTTATTTTTTTGTGTTTTTCTTGTGTTGTGTTCAATAAAGAAGGTTTTGTTGTATATCTACCCTTGTTTTGCAATGACTCCATAGCCCAATGGATAAGACATTGGTCCTCTTAGTGTCTTGAGATTATGGGATTCATACTTTCCCCATCTTCACATTGTTCAATCCAAGACAAGTCCCCAAGCTAGAGCCAATTGTTGTTGCCATGCTAAATTTCAAATCATAAAAATTGAAATTTTGGCCATGACAATCAAGCCCACACTCAAAAAATCCCTAAACCGGTAATGTGAACCTTCCCTCTGGCCAATCTCTAACTATGTAAACCCCATCATGGATGAGAGGGACATGCTAACTAGATTTTTTAAATTTTGTTTCATGTGCAGTAAGTTGGTGAGAAACAATTCATGAGTTCATTATGATTTTCACCTGAAGGAGTTGCTCCTGAGGCCTAGAAAGGGCCTATTTTCAGACTTCTTGCACCTGTAGAGCACCCCTAGAGATGTCCCAAGAAGATATAATGCCTTCAAGAAGTGTGTGAAATAGAGATGTGTAACTATCCAAGGAATTTAGGAAGGTTCTGGAAGAAAATCAGTGTTTAGGAACAAGTTATGTGAAATTGGGTCTTTGAGAGCAGGTATTGGGAAATGCAAATCCTAAAAAAGCTAGTCACCTTGTTCCAAGAGTTTTAAGAGCTCAATGAAGATTCAGAAGCTCTTACCCTAGGAATTGGAGAGATAAAAGATCATACTTCATGTTGAAATCATCAAGGAAAGGTTTTGGGAACATTGAGAGGTGAAAACTTGTCCGATGTGTGACACAAAGGTCCTGGTCAGCTATAACTTTCTCAAAAGGTTTCAGGAGCCTCATGAATATTTGGGATCCTAAAAAATCTCAAATGAAATTATATTTAATTCTCTTCATGACTCATATGATGTGTTAGTTCGTGGTGATCATAAACTCTTCCTATCACTCAGTTATTGGCATGCACCTAGATGAAAAATTAAAAATTTGGGTAAATGATGATGAATAATTAATTTTCAGGACTTCTAGATATTCTCATTGGATTTATTGGCTCCTTTTCCATAAATATTCATATATTATACAACTTATTTTCATTGAAAATTTCCCAAAATGGTGAAAAATAAGTTCGCTACAAAAATGCATGTTGTTTGACGCATGCAAAAAAAACTTGTTGATGCATCATCAAAAGATTTTTGTTGACGCCCTGCGTAAAATAAAAATAAAAATTTTGACACCTGAAAATGAATTTTTGTCACCCAAAAATGATTTTAAGGTGTCTGGAAGGCTCGAGATGTGTGACAACGAGGGTTTTTTACACATGCCCACATGGAAACCAAGACAATAATAAAAACATTGACATGTGATAGTGAGGATTGTTGACTTGATGAAAAATGATGATTGTTGGTGCAACACATGAGGGTTTCATGTGTGACATACAAAAACCAAGGTGATAATTCAAAAAAATGAATAATAATGATGTGAAGGAAAATGAGGAAATAAGGAAAAATTGTTGATGCACAACGGAAAGGAAAATGTTGATGCATGAAAAGAGAGTCAAGATGTTGTCGTGTAACACAGAAAATAAGGTGATAATGTGATAATGAAAATGATGATTTGGATGAAGAAGGAAAATTTGATGTTGACGGTGAAGAAAATGAAGGACGAACAAAAATGCTAATGCATGCAATAGGAATGGAAATGTTGATGTGACATGTGACAAGAGAGTCAAGATGTTTTGTCATGGACAAAAAGAAAAATGAGATCACTTTTTCAAGAAGATTTTTGGCGACCCAGTCAAATGTCATGCATCAAGAAGAATGATGTCATGCATAAGAGGATTTTTGGGTGGCACGTAAAATGATTCATGTCAAGGAAGATTTTTGGTGGCACAAAAATGATGTCATGTCATAATTTCAAGAAGATTTTGAACAACCTATGAAGATTATATGAGTAGAAGATGAAGGTCACAGGTGATGAAAGAATATCAAAGGTCATGACAAGAACTGAAGGTCAATAATCATGAAGGAAGGTGAAAGGTCATGCAAGGGAAGATGAAAGGACATTCTTGGACCTATAAATATGAATGGAACCCTCATTTTAAAGGAGGTCAATGCTTGTTTTCTAGCTCTCACTGTCTTTCTAGAAGCAAGTGTATCCATTTATTTTGTTCCCTATCTATTACTATTCTCTCTCCATCTCAACATGTACTCCAGGAGCATTGTAAATTGTGCAACATGATGTAATAAGACTTTGTGTTTCTTGTTGATTGTTCCTCTTTCTTTGTAAATGGTTTCTTCTTGATTGATTATAAGTGAAATGTTTTGATTTTGATGCAACAAAAACTCTGTATGATATTTGTTGATTGAAATCCTTTCTTTATCCTTTTCTTATTTCCTTTCTATCTCCCTCACTAAGCAATTTTCTTCTCTTGTATCGAATACAAGAAATTGCCACAGTTTAGGGAAGTATTCTTGTGTCTCTCGGTCTTCGGCCACCTCTGAAAATTAGTTTAGATTTTTTCATTTCCTTGTTTTAGATGAATCTAATAACTTTTTTTATTCATTGGACCCACTCACTTGGTTGTTATTGCTTCCATCTATATAGAATGTTGAACTAATATGATTACTATATGTGAACTCTACTGATTGTCATACTGTTACGATAGTAATCTTCACTTCTAATTTCCTACTTCACCCCTCATCACTATGATTTACTCCTTGCACCCCCACTACCTGACACTTTTCCACAAGTTTAGTGGAATGTCCTATGTGATCACCGACCTATTTGGCCAAAGACCATGACATTTAGGTAGGATTAGATTAGTTATCATTCAATAATGGGAGATACACCATTAATGCACAGGCGTAGCCCCATGAACATTGGTGGAGATACCTAATTTCCGTTCTCGACAAATACCATAAATAAATTCTAAGAGAATATTATCGATAATTGAAAATTTCCACAACTACCTTGTTCTTTTATTATCATCTTTGAAAACTATCGTCTATCCTACCCTATAATATCGAATCACCCTTTGGCGTTCATAGATCCTTGAATATAAAAGTGAAATACATTAAATTGACTAAAAATGGATTATCCTCTCTCGATCCACACACCTGCAGGGTTAACATTACCCAAACCAAAAAAGTAAACATTGATGGTATTGACACATCGAGGACTCGATTTTCAACTATTTCCTATGTTCAACAACTCTTCGATGACTTGTGCTTGTATATATTCTTTTGTCTTTCCAATGTATCAACAAATTATCCCTTCCCATTTTATACATATCTAAAAGGGAAAGAAAAGTTTCTTTAATAACTATAGAGTTTCCATGGTTTATACTAACTCAACAATACCTATCCTTGTTCACGATGCCTCCTCTTCTACTTAATTCTCACTCTCGTTGATCTATAAGTATTAGGTTTTCCTTTCCTTCACTAATAGTATAAACACCAATATGGTAGGGGGCATGGTAGGAAACACCAAAACATAAAGGGATTCAAAAACATGTAAAATTTAATATTTGTAAGTTGTGGTGAAACGAGGTTGTGATTGCATCAAATGTGTGCATGCCTATCACATTGCATTGATTGATTTCTAAAGAGAAATACATTAAATTGACTAAAAAATGGATCATCCTCTCTCGTTCCACACATTGCAAGGGTTAACATTACCCAAACCAATTATAAACATTGAGGGTATTCAACATCGAGGACTTCATTTTCCAACTATTTGCTATGTTCATTGGCTAAATGAAATGTGCCACTGCATATCTTTTTCTACCTCTTTCCAATGTGTCAACAAATTAACCCTTCCCATTTTAGTCATATCAAAAGGAAAATAAAAGTATGTTTAATAACTACAAAGTTTCCATAGTTTATACTTACTCAATAATACCATATCCTCCTTCGTGCATGCCTACTCTTATCCTCAATTCTCAATCTTGTTGGTCTATATAAGTGTTAGTTTTTTTTTCCTTTACTAACAAGATGCACCTATGTGGTAGGGGTATGATAGGAAACACCAAAACAAAGGGATTCAAACATAAATAAGATTCAATATCTTGAAGTTGTGGTGAAGGAGATTGTGATTGCATCGATGTTTCCATAGTTTATACTTACTCAATAATACCATATCCTCCTTCATGATGCCTCCTCTTATCCTCAATTATCAATCTTGTTGGTCTATATAAGTGTTAGTTTTTTTAATCTTTACTAATAGTATCAACACCTATGTGGTAGGGGGTATGATAGGAAACACCAAAACAAAAAGGGATTCAAACATAAATAAGATTCAATATCTTCAAGTTGTGGTGAAGGAGATTGTGATTGCATCCAATGTTTCCATAGTTTATACTTACTCAATAATACCATATCCTCCTTCATGATGCCTCCTCTTATCCTCAATTATCAATCTTGTTGGTCTATATAAGTGTTAGTTTTTTAATCTTTACTAATAGTATCTCAACACCTATGTGGTAGGGGGTATGATAGGAAACACCAAAACAAAAAGGGATTCAAACATAAGTAAGATTCAATATCTACAAGTTGTGGTGAAGGAGATTGTGATTGCATCCCGATGTGTGCATGCCTATCACGAGCCTACCTCTCCACCAATAGAGTTAATGGAATGTTATGCTACTCAGAAGCATTGCCACCCCTCAACATGTGGCATATCCACTTCATACTATTCCACCTCATAAGAGTGTTACTCAAAGATTAATTACCATTATGTTTTAATTGATTGTGTGTTGGAAGTTATTTTCCCCTATGGTAAGATGAATTTGACATATATATATATATAAAGAGAGAGAGAGAGAGAGAGAGTTATAGTTATATAGTTATCAAATTTGAGGTAACGCTTTAACATATGCACGCCAAAGTTTATTTTTAGTTTACCATATTATTCAATTTGTTTACCCTAATTTTTATTGGTTCAATACTTAAGTTATTAAAACACATAATAACGTAATTGTATTAGATTTCAAAAACATTGCAAATCAATTAAAAGTGGGGTTTTTAAGGTTAGTTCACACAATGACATGTGGTGCATATTTGACTCAAATGAAAAAATAATATCAAAATGATCCTTTGCATATTTGCCAAAGTTTATTGTTAGTATATGATATTTTTACTATTGTGTTTACACTTTTTATTAGTTCAACACTATTGTTATTAAAAGCAACAATAATGTCAAAAAATTACTAATTGGAAAAAAGATCGTACTTTTCAAATTCGTTCAAAAAAAAAAAAAAAAATGTCATGTGCTCATTTGTGACTTACATGTAAAAGAAGAATATGACTTATGTTATTTTCAATAGATTCCACAACTGAATAATTTTCATCACTAAATGCCTTTCTTCATCACCCACTTTTCCCACAATATTTCAAATTGTATTTCTCCAATGCCTTCGCATCTCCATTACAAATGTAATAACTAATTTAATTGCAAGTGCTAACTATATGTAAGTGATAACTTCTAACCCTTAGACGAGGACAAGCCAACATAAACGTTATATCTTTTCGAGATGAGTAAAAATACTAATGAATTACAAAAGCAATTGATTTCATTTAGAGTATAGAAGCTTTTATATGGGTAGAAAATACGTATCTGGTGCCGCACAGGGTACGACCTTGTCCAAGAAATATTAATAAAAGCGAACTACATCAAGGTTCTTAGCTAATGAACAATTATTTAAAACTTTGTTTTAGGTCATAATGATGGGGCACCAATTCATTTATCGCCTCCTTGCAATGGAAATGTCCCTCATCTCCTCAAAACTTTCACCAAAATGCTTCGCTAGGGTTTCACTATCCACGTAACCTTTGGCACCAATCACTTCGATTCTCACACTGCCCATGTAGCTCACTACCGTCAAAAGAAGCGTCTACAAAACAACTTTATTTATAAAGATCTTTTTCGTTAAAGGGAAAACATGCGACATCAAACTGCAAGGATAACTTATTTCTTTACCTGAGGCAAACCTGATATAGAGAAATAGAAGCTCTTAATTGGAATTCGATTCATGGCTACCTTCTCCTTCGGGCCCACCATATTCGATATTACCAAAGTCGTATTTGCCAGGGTCTTATAGAAGCATGCAGCAGAAGCCTGCGATACGCAGTAATCTACAATTTTGGTTCTGAACTATTATTCATTTGATTAGCGTACAAGGAATAAATTCACATACCTGTCGGCCTACGAAACCCAACAGTCGACTGGTTACAAACACTTCTAGCGACAGTTTCTTCCTATCTATGATTTGTTTTGCTTTACGAACATAGTCTAATGGACTCTCCATATCTGCCATGGGTATCGGGATTTGTAACAGCCCAAAGCGGTTTCCCCATGGTGTTCCACTGTTAGGTTTCAGCATTTCTTCTATACTCTGCAATGTACGGCGCAAAAGAAAAATTGATATGATACTCTGCTGAAAACTCAACATAAATAAAACGCAGTGACGGATTTTGTGAAACCTTCTGTCCGGATATTGCTCTAGTGTTCATCGTAACAAGGCCTGTTACTCTTAAGTTTGACATTTTTAGCTCATTGGGAGCTGCTTTATGCTCTACTGCAATAACACAAAAAGTTAATCACTGTGCCCTATTTCTTCTCCTTCAGATATTGGAATGAAAACTTAAAAATAACCTGGTGCAATCTTGTAACCAAGGGAAGTGCATTCTTCAAATATTGTTGCAAACCGTAGAATATTATCCCCATCACCACATCATTTACCGTCTGCAGAAACAATTCAAAAAACAATGTCATACTCTGAATGGAAGTTGTTAAGTATGAAAGGACTACAACCAAACCAAAACAAAACCAGTCGAAAGATAGAAAAAGTTACTCCTCCAACAGAATCCTTTATTTTTCTTATTTCTTCAATGGGGAAGATGACGGAGGACATGACTTTAGGCAGCAGCTCAACCCCAGGAGGCCCCCGAATAGGCGTCTTGCTATCCTCCATCCATCTCATTCTCAGTAAGCTCACAATGAAATCAGAAACAGTGTACAACATTACAAGCACCAGCATAAACAGCCTATGCAATATCCCATAGAAAAACTCAGAAAGCCCATGAACAGTATGAACTAGTTGTTTTCCTGGGAAGAGATTTGGAAGAAGGAAAGGTGAGGCGAAGATTAGGATTGTCTGCTCTTGTGACGCAGCCAAAAACCAAAGCCATGAGGGAAGTGCCATCTCCTAAGGAATGATGCATGTTTATAATCAGTGTGGCCCTTGCATTGCTGGTATTGTAGTTTAGAAAGTGGAACTCCCAAAGAGGCCGACATTTCTGAAGAGGGGTGAGGTGTATATTACAGATATAATCATTCACAAACTCGTCGTAGTCATTTTGGCCAGGGGGGAACTCTGGAACAATCACATGATCGTCCACGTTTACTTCAGTCTTTTCCCAACGCAGCACTCCGTTCCTATCCTCAGTCTGCATTCAACCCAAAAAATCCAAGCCTCTTATTATTCAATAAAATACAGGTACATTATATACCTGTCATACGACAACTTCGAAGCTACGTACCATTAAACAGCAAAATCGGGGGTTGCGTGGCAAAAGTATATCCCTAATGGCTTTCTTGGCGCTGCACACATCCATGGGTCTTTCCAACTCAAATATGGCTTGAACGCATACTGAAAGCAAGGAAGTACTGAAAGTCTGTCCAAGGGGACTCACCGGCTCTGTGTAATTTATGAACTTAGCTTCAAGATTGAACTCCATTGATACCAAAAACTTCAACCGCTACAATATGAGAACATGTTCTGTAGTGTAAGCCTGAAATGAAGCTAGATTTATAGAAATAATATTTCTTCCATTTGCATTAAATTTGCAATGAAGACAATAACTGCATAGCAGTATAGGTCAATGTTTTCTTAAGTTAAAAAGGCAGAATGACTGGCACAAGTTGAATTTGTGAATCCTGTACGGTGTACGCGAGTTAATTTATTATAGTTATAAAAATATCGGCATTAATATGGGCATGTGCCAGCCGATTACGCGTCCGTGGAGTGTCATTCTATTTCGTCATTAAATCTTACCGTTTTATGCCATTCACCTAAACAATTCTAATTATGCCCGAGGCGTTCTCGAAACCATACCAAAGGTAATTGAATTTGACCGCTTCAGAGAGTTTAACGGCACAGAACATTTCGTTGTCGATGTACGTTGTTATCGCAGCCCTACACGTGGCTTGCTGAGCATTGTTTCCGCTGGTTGCCTTTTCGCGCGCACTACCTTCATGAGGGATTATTGATCACTTTCATCAAAAGCAAACTGACAAAAACCCAAGCGAGTCTTTATCATTTGACTAGGTAATGTATTTGTTTATTCATGTGCAATGCAAAACGCTTCTTTGTTATGACTATTCATATATGAAACAAAACGTGTTTTTGTTATGCTTATTTATAAAGGGCGCGTCTGCGAGCTCGTAGTGCGATTGTCTCCCACGAGATGGGTAGACATCCTCCGACTAGGAGTAGTGCACGAGGCGTTATCCGGGGATCCCGAAAGGGACTCCCGGTTGAGGCAAGCGGTTGGCCTCGCATGTGTTGGGGTTAACGACCTCATATGTGTTGGCCCACGAAGATCTAGGCGAGTTGGCGAGTTAAGCGCGCATGAGGCATAAAATGGGTGACCTCCGGGAAGTTCCCGAGTGGCGCACTAATCACGACTCTTGAGGGTTGGCTAGTGAGAAAGAGTTGTGCATGGGGATTGAAAGGACCATGTTGTGAGCCCAAGGATGTCTCAGAATCAAGGTTAGTTGAGGCGGGTTGGTGAGCAAAGTTGGTTGCACTTAGGAGCAGGTCACGGGGGTGTCTTGGAGCAAAGAACGCACCCAATGTATGCGAAGCAATTTGGGAAACTCATGAGAGCAATGTAGTGGCAGAGCGAGTTGGTTTGAGCATGAAGACCTTGCACGATAGAGGCCTTGTGTTGAGAGTGTAGCGCAAGCCTAATGAGCCAGATGAGCATGGCAGACATTAAGACCAACGTGGTGAACTCACACCCACACCAAGTGGAGCATGGAACACTTGGTGCACTTGGACATTCAGAGGATGGGGTGTTCAGGAGACCTTGGAGATATACTCTACCCTTGCGGAGTATGTCCATGCAGAGATGTGCATCATGGATCAGCAGTGGGACTCCATTGTTAATGTGAGTGGACTTGGGAGACCTTTGAGGTGGTAACGTCCTTAGAAGCAAAGTTCATGTGGAAAGCAACTAAGAGGCGTGACATAGTGAGACTAGGATCGGAGGTTGAAATAGAGGAGAAGTAACTTGGACGTGAGCGAGCCAAGTGTGGCGAGGTCCTCAACCTTGCAGAGGTTAAACAACGCAAATGAGTCGAGTGCTCACATAGATGTATCAGAGGCGCAACGGAAGCGTGGATGCGAGTGGGTGCAGAAAGTGGTTGAGACTCATTGAAGTGGATAGAGGTTGGTTCACATGGTGATGCGCGACATGGTGGCTTGAGTCAAGGACATCATGGATATGGTTGCAGTGTGGTGAGCTGACAACTAAGGCAGAAGACTCGAGTAGGAGTCAATGCGGTTTGGATGCGGATGGGTGTCTCGAAGAGTAGGCACGGCGATGTCAGTGGCCATGGCATCGGGCGAGATCGAGTTGGGATCGGCCAGGGAATAAAGTACCTCACCCGCATGTGATGTAGTCTACAAAGATGGCGAGCTGCAAGAGTGCTCCCCTGCATGAGGATCTTTGGTGTTGGACTTGGGTGACAAGAAGGCAGCTCGGCGAGTCGGGGTGAGTAGAGGCTCACACCGGGAAGGACTCGCGAGGAGGACTTTCCCTCCTGGCCGCATGCGTAGGTGACCCATTGTGCGAAACTTCGAGCGGAATTCATGGATGGATGATAGAAAGGTGCATGTGATGTTCCTTAGCGGCATTGTGCAGAACAATTGGGTGTTCGACAGTGAGCCGGCCAAAGGCGTCGAAAGAGCTAGTTCGGTGATGAGTCGGGAGGCATGAGTTGTGCATTCCCTCGAGTGAACTAAGAAGGCATATTAAGAGCTCCGGCGGTTGTATGCAGGCAAGCTGTGTATTTAGTGAGTGGTCTTACGGAGTAGCGGTTGTATGGGCATTTGTGAAAAGGTGTTGGAAGGGTTCACTTGTGCATAAGTTAGAGATCGTTGGGAATGACAAGTGGATGAAGGTGGATTGAAGGCGTAGTCTGGGAATTTCTTTGAGTAGCTAGATCCTCTTATGCGAGTGAAAAAGTAGTGTCTCGATGCCGCACATTGGCTAGTGAAATCCTTTGCATGTTGCTTCTAGCCCGTGACACTATTCATATATAAAATAAAATGTTTCTTTGTGAAGATTATTCATATATGAAACTCGTGATCTTTTAGTCAATCATGTGAAGAAGAAACTCGGTGTATATTCAAGAGTAATCTAGAGGCAATGCGATTCGGAGATATTTAGAAAGTAAGATGTAGTTAATGAATACTTTGAGGAAACTTGTATATGTTTGAATCTCAAAATTTTCATATGTTAGATAAGTAAACTTTACATTGTGAGTTTTATGTCATCAATTGCATGTGCATTCCATAGTCGATTAAAGGGATTGCTAGATATTTTAGAAAGTTAATAATAAAGTGGTTAGGGGATATCCACTAGAACTAAATACGAAACAATTTGCACACTTTAAAAATGTAAGATGGAAAAGATTAAAGAAACTTAATGTGGAGAATGTAGACACCTAAATATGCTTAGACTTAGCATTTCCTCAATTTAACCAATTAACGACACTTCGTTAATTCCCCTTCTTCGCTCACTCTCGGATGCCCATTTACGACACCTTCTTGGTCGTATTCCTCCTATAATTAGCTTATTTGACTAATATCTCTCTTATTAGCTAAACATTCCTCCTTTCGAAACCATTGAGAACCTCCACTAGTTCTCTCTAGACCACTTCTATTGGCTTTATAGGCTGTCTATTAGTCACGGTTGGTTATCCAGACCCCTCGACTCTCAATGTAGTCTCTACTCACTTGCTAATCAAGTTTAACTAGCCTAAACCTAGCTTATCTAAGCCTAAAGCATGTTTATCCTAATCTAATCTAAAAATGCTTTTTGAGCTTTAGTCCCACATGCACCCTAAGTTCAAATTCTTGAATTTGGAAAACTATAAATAGAAGGGTCACCCCTCCCTCTCAAACTTACACCTTGTTTACATAGCAAAATCTCTCTCACATTTGGAGATATTGGCATTAGAAATCATTTGTGATAGCTTTAAGCTATAGAACATTTGGATCTTGGCCATCTTTGCATTGTTACTGAAGCTCCCCATCTTGCATCCATCCACTCCATAATCCAAGTTTTGAGTAATATGGAGAGAACCATTGGCCTTGAAGCCATTAATGGTGAGACTCCATTCTTGAAAGCTTGAGTTTCATATCAAACATCACACCTTTGATTGCTAAGTTGATCTTTTTAGGTTCAATTTCATAATTAGTGATCTAAAGAGTAGAGAGTAGCTTTATCATGTTAGTTTTTGATGTTTTTGTCAAAGTTATAATGCTTTCATGTTAGTTTCCCTTGTTTATCTCTTATCTTATGGTGCATGGACAAGTTAGCAAAGCTTTGAGGTTCTTTAGCCTCATTCCATATCTTTTGCAACTTTCCATTGCGAATGTAGTTTGATCAATACACTATTATTTCTAACGGTGCACTAACACTTCTTCCATTTGCAAATTAACGGCACACCGCCATTAGACCTATCTAACTCCCTTCTTACGATACCCTTATTGAGTCGTTCTTCCTCTTATAAACCACTTAAAACAGGTTTTTATAGCCTCGTTCTAACTACATTAGCTTCTTATTCTCTTCTACAATTTACATTAGCTCCTTGGAAGATCAATCCACTTTCTTGGATTGATTAAACCCTCGAGAACCTTTCCGAACCATAATCACCCTCTAAGAGGGATTAGTTAGTCTAACCTAGGTTAAATACCTTAAACATAGTCAAATCACACTTTGACTTGCTAAAAGTGCTTTTTAGACTTTGCCTATGTCCCATGCACCCAAAATCTCCTTTTCTTCCAAACCAAAAACTATAAATAGGCTATAACCCCTCCCTCATTTCCTAAGAATTCTCTCTTCTTCTAGCATAGATTATAGCAATTTGTTTAGGCTTTAGTTTGTATTTCATCTTTTTCCATTTGAACTAAAAGCATTTAATCTTGTATTTCATAGCATTAACGTGGAGTAAAAGGGAAGATCCATTGGCCTTGAAGCCATTAATGGGGAAATCTCTTTCTCTTAACACATAAAAAGCTGAATGCTTAGATCCTCTTGGTTCATTATTTCAAGCTTTCAAATAATAGAGATTAACTTCATTTTCTTAGTTTGCATGTTTATTTCAAATTAATGTATGCGAAAGAAGAGAACCTTGCTCATTTCTTATCACATGGTCCATTGATTAGATTGTTAAAAGCCTTCGGGGTTTCTTTAGAGACTCTTACCCTAATAGACACCTGTAGTTTGATCAATACACTATTATTTCTAATGGTGCACTAATGCTTCTTCCCTTTGTAAATTGACGACACACTGCCAAGTTAGACCTATCTAACTCCCTTCTTACGACACCCTTTTTGGTCGTTCTTCCTCTTATAAACCACTTAAACAAGTTGTTATAGCCTCATTCTAACTACATTAGCTTCTTATTCTCTTCTAGCTTGCTTCTATTAGCTCCTTGGAAGATCAATCCACTTCGCTGGATTGATTAAACCCTTTAGAACCTTTCTAGAACCCTAATCACCCTCTAAGAGAGATTAGTTAGTCTAACCTAGGTTAAATACCCTAAACATAGTCAAATCACACTTTGACTTGCTAAAAGTGTTTTTGGACTTTAGCCTTTGTCCCACATGCACCCAAATCTCCCTTTTCTTCCAAACCAAAAACTATAAATAGGGTTATACCCCCTCCCTCATTTCCTAAGAATTCTCTCTTCTTCCTAGCATAGATTATAGCAATTTGTTTAGGCTTTAGTTTGTGTTTCATCTTCTTCTATTTGAGCTAAAAGCATTGAATCTTGTATTTTGTAGCATTAACATGGAGTAAAAGGGAAGATCCATTGGCCTTGAAGCCATTAATGGGGAGTTCTCTTTATCTTAACACATAAACTGAATGCTTAGATCCTCTTTAGGTTCATTATTTCAAGCTTTTAAAGAATAGAGATTAATTTTATGTGCTTAGTTTGTATGTTTATTTCAAATTAATGTATACGAAAGAAGAGAACCTTGCTCATTTCTTAACACATGGTCCATTGATCGGTTGTTAAAAGCCTTTGGGGTTTCTTTAGAGATTCTTACCCCAAATCCATGGCCTACAACTTTTCATTGAACACGGGGAATATATTAATCTTGAGGTCAATTTTTTTTCATGGAAATCGTTAGTTTTGAGGTAGTGCACGAGATATGATGAAATAAGTATTGAGTAAGATGAATTAACTTTATAAAAATATTATCAAGCCTCATAATAATGTTGTATTGCATTTAATTTATGTCATATGAAGGGGTTCTTCTTAAGTCAGCGAAATAACATGCCCATCCGTTCTAGGGCACTAATAATTGACTTACACAACTCGAAAGAAATGTAATTTTTGGTCAAATACATGAAAATGGGTTTTCCTATTTTTTATTTTATTTTCTATGGTGTCAAGGTTTTAAATTGGATGGCGTATATTTTTTTTTAGATCATACAAAAACATGACTTGATTATCATAACGAAATATTTTCTTAATCTTATTATAATAAAATTAAACATAATTAAAATTTAATAACCACTTAACCATATGAATGAACTCTAACAATACAAAAATCCAATATTGATAGAAAATTATATGAATCAAAGAGGAAAAAATCACATATACATCATAATAGACTTTGAAAACATCATGTCCTTATTTTTCATTTTAGCATTCTCATGTTAATAAAGCAATATAAATATATAAATACAATGAAAATAGAAAATGCCCTATAACAGAAAAACATAGTATACTAAATATAAAATTTGACGTGTATGGTAAAGATTGCATCACATGTCTTAACTTTAAATAGTATTTATAAAATATGTGCTTGTAACATCATTATATAGGAGCAAAATCCAAAGACTTCGAATCAAAAATATTACTATAATTGTAATATTAATGATATTGAATCTTGATATCACTCAAATATTTTGAAAAGAAAAACATGTATACATATTCACCACCTCAAGAGGATACACAATTATTGTTTTAAACAAGCATTACAGGACATATTTTTGTTCTTTTCTACTAAAAAGAAAAAAAATACAAACAATCTGACATCGAGTGGAACCCTTATGAGGGGAACAACGTGATATGTCACCAAGTCACAAGACATCTATAGGGCCTAAGAAAGAAGCAAAAGATGTTACAAAAGTGGCAGAAAATGTAAACAAGGGGAAAATGACTTTCAAGATTACAAATTTATAAAGATTGGTGGTGCCCACTAATCCTAAATCACATTTAAACAAACATTGAAAGACATATTTATTATATAAAAATGCAAAATAATACTTGAAACATGAAAGTGGATCGAAAAACAATTGCTGAGTCTCAACATTCTAGATTCCAATAAAAATTAGGCAAATAGCGAATGTTTCCAACCACCATCCATGGAAAATATCGAATTCGATCCGCTCCACAATATTATAAAATTTATTTCCATAGATTATAGTCGAACTCGAAATAGCTTTGTGTCCTTATAAATCTCAAAACTAAGGATCTCACCTTTCACCTAGGTTGAAAAGGTATTTTTTTCTTTTGGATAAGGGTAACTTGGGTTTTTACAGGATCGGACCCAACCTGGGTACAAAAAAAGACTGAAAGCTAAGATATAACAATAAGCACTCTGGAAACAAAAAAAAATAGTTCCCCACATGGCTCGTAAGGAAAAGAAAAATAATAAGAGGAAGAATGGTAGTTCAAGATAAAAATTTAGTATGAACCACTTTCGAGTCCATCGTGACAACCTCGATAGGAAACAGGCAACATTCTGGACCACGAGAGAAAGAAGTTATTTAGATTTCCGAGATGGAATGGTCGATGATGGATGAAAGTCTTTGAGCCCTACATGTGGCAAGTGGAAATTGAGGTGTAAATGTGAATACCAAAGATTTATTACCTAAATCTTCCATGGAAAGCTTGTATGAAGAAGAACACTGCACCATGCTCGAAGGAGGGAGAGGTATCCAGAGAGCCGAGGTGGAGGGCGGTTGCGGGATTCCCGCTTGGAGGTGGACATGCCTCTGCCGTCAACATCAAAGGTGGAGTATGGATGCCCCGTTATATGGATGTATGTTTGATCTAGGAAAAAATAAAAATTATCTTGCTTAAGGCTTTGCAAGGGTTTTGCAGTTAATAGTGTGGGGTGTTGTTACAACTCGTGCTTTGTGTTCTTGTCTGTGGCCATCAAACATTGAAGCTGAGAAGTCCCTTTCTGTTTTCCTGTTGGGTGTGGTTGAAGTTAGAAGTGCGTCGATGGAGGAAGCCATCCAGTAACACAACCGAGATTTAAAGAAAAGGGTAAAAAAAATCATGTTTATCTGTAATTTGTATAGTGATTGGTGATTGCACAATTTGTTGTGTGCTTTATATTTATGTTTCAATTTTCAATAAACAGAGCCCAGAATTGGAACATTTTTGGGGATTCCACTTGGGTATTGGCGAAGTTGGCAACTTTTGATTTCAATATGTCTTAAATGACTCTGTGAATTTTCGCCCAATGGGGTGTAGGCACAGATCCGCCTTTCCTTTTCCTTTCCTTTCTGTTCGAGGAGATACTTTCCATGTATTCCAGATGCTTGGATGATGTAAATCCTGTGTTTTTTTATCCGAGTTCTCAAAATTTCCTCTTCTTTCTTTATCTCATCTCCATTTGCTTATATTTTAAGGCCTATTCCTTGCAACTTTTGATTTTCCTGAAGCGCGGGGATGTTATTTCTCATCATCTTCTAGACTTCTAAGTTTTTTGGGATCATGGCACTACCCTGGAACACACTTCCCAATTTTTCATTTTTGTAACCCTTTCCCGTGGGTAAAAAGATCCATTAGAATATTATTACATCAAAAAAAGTTAAATTTTGTTCCCAAAAAGCTCGGAAAATTGTTGTTTAAACACTCCGCTATAATTGTTTTCTGTCAAGGAAAACAATAATGGAAAATCGCTAGAATATTACACAAACCTCTTTTATTTCTTTTTACTCTTCATGAAGTTTTCCTTCCCCAATAAGAATTCTGCCTGCAGTGAGAAACGAACATGGGTATCGAAATTTCCTTCAGATTGTGTCAATAGACAAAAAATTATGTTTGTATAGTATAAATCACCTTAGATACAAGAATGTTTATTCCTACATGTTTGTTGTCCCACCCAAAGTCATTGATGTTATCATCAACTCCCAGAATCTTGCCATTGATTTGAATATAACAAACATAATGTTTAATATGAAACACGATTTAATATTCCTTACTTACCCTATTGGGTTCTATGCAAAGTTCTAGAAACATGGCAGCAAATTCTATGAGTTACAATGCTACTAGTAGTGAATTGACACTCAAAACAATATTCTATTGTATCTAATGTTGTAAAGTTAGTGTTATACACTCAGCCGGTATCCATCAAAATCACAGTAGGAAGGGCACAATCCTACACATTAGAATATTATTACATCGAACAAAAGTAAAACCATGTTCACAATCCAGCTCGAAAACATCGTTGTTTAGACACCCGCAATAATTGTTTTCTTTCAAGACAAACAATTATGGAAAATAGATGTAAAATACGTTCTGCGAGTTTTAAACTATTTCCTTTTTTTTCACCAGTACAGTAGTACACAGGCCCCTTTTCCTTCTTTTTACTATTCATGAAGTTCCTTTTCATATTCAGGGCATGGGATTAAAAATTCATTTCTGTTTTGCGGAAGAAATAATTGAAAAGTACGGTAACAATTTAGTTTTTGAACGATGACTGTTGCGTTATGAATATAAGGTCATGTTGTAATTATTGAGTTTCTATGACATTCTGTACAAATTTTTCCATGTTTTATTTTTTTGGTTCGTAATGGTCTGTTGTGCAGAGAAATGATGTGGCTCACTTGCCTGTATGTAGTTGTGGCGTTCATTAACTTTGAGGTTATTCTCGGAATAAGCTATTTTTTTTTTGAATGATGTGGCTCACTTGCTGTTTGTAGTTGAGGTGTTCATGAACTTTAAGGTAATTCTCGGAATAAGTTATTGTTCTTTGTGACATGGCACATTCCATAAGCAATCATTTATAAAACTGGTTGTTGCATATGTGTTGCATTTTGCAATTTTTGCCTTTTACATTTTCATTAATTCTTCATTTTGTTGGTGAAGTTGACCATTTTATAATATTTGATTATTGAATGTGTTGTATAAAGCAAACTATTTTCTACATTCAGTCATCAACAACGACATATACTGGCAAGTGCCTTGGACAATGGTAGGATTCAGTGTTTGCTGAGGGGATTTTCCCCCTAGGAGGCCACATCAGAACACTCTTGGTTGGGTGTTAGACCACTCATTGGCAAGGCTTTTAAAGCTGCCTACCAAAACAAACGACATCCGCATATTTCTCTTTGATTCCTTGTTTGTGCTCTACAATGGAAAACAATATATTTAACTTCCGTTTCCAACTTAGAAATTATCGAGGTTGATATTGCATATAAGATTTCAGTTATAATTTTACATTTTTAGTGTTGCGGTTCCTTGTGAGCTTGCATAAATGAAGAGTCGAGTTCAATTGTTCTTCCTCCACACGGTGTGACAATCTCCGCTCCCCACTTGGAGCGAGAAGATGCTTTCAACAGGAAAAATTTTGTTGTCAATGTGCTCCACTGTAGGCAATCACCGCCAAAAAAACTTGTGATCGCTGATTTGGTTAGAGAATACCTCCGCTTGCATCCTTCATGTCCTCTTTATCTTTCCAAATTGTATATAGTTGGTTCCAACTCGAGGGGATTTGGGCTAGTATATGATCGCCCAAGATGCTATGAGATAAGAACTTGACCACAAATTGAAAAAGATGGGGATACCTGGAAAGACAATACAAGGTAGAGGGAAAAAAAGTATGGAGCCAAAAAATTGCTAATGTGACCAAGGGAAAAAAAGCGAGATGGCAAGAAAAAATGAAAACCTTTAAGGCCATGCTTCCTTAAACTTATGTACAAAAAGTAGTTTAGATAGCTATATGGGGCATACATCTGCTATGTGCTCATGTAGTTGCTTGATCGAGTTTATAGGCTATTATGTTTTTGATAGCTCTTACTTCCTAAAGTTTGAGACTTGCTTTATTGTACATTTGTCGCTATGTCAAACTTATTAATGTGAAAAAAAATTGTATGGAAATACTTCATACTTTGCTTAGTTTTGCATTTAACTAGTGTTGCTATCTTCATGTTATCTGTATGGCAGTCATATCTTCTAAAGTTCATTTGCTTCTCTTATAGGCGATCTTCAGTTGTTTGGCAAATTTGTAGCAGATGGTTTTGGATTTTTTTTTTGAAAGAGCTTCCTCGTATGTTTCTCTCTTGAAACTGTTTGTTGCTACTTACAGAACAAATAATATTGTAGAATAGCATTTTTGTTATTATGTACGATTCTAAACGAAACAGTTGAGACTGAATTTTTAATCATCTCTCCTAGATTTTGAGTCTGAATTTTCAGATAAATGAAATAATGATTTTTGTTGACTATAAACAAATAAAAATAGTGAGTTTTTCACAACAAAAATGTCTAATGTGCTTAAAATCATGCTACCAATCTTATAGAGAATTGATTTCCGTAACTATTTAGGGACAAGCAAATTATTGTCACGTTCCTTGCGTGCTGGTCTAATGGTGTTGCTTAAGAAGCACTTCTTTGAAAATATGGCATATGCTTAGCTAATGATTGAAAATGATTCCATTCCATGATTTTTAAATTTGTTTTACAACTTTTTCCAATGTTGTTGTAAGGTGCCACAATATATACTTTAAGGAGGATTTAAAGTCTTAAGAAGATATAACTGGAGGCTTGAATGTGCAATGTTGAGATATATCAAGCTCACATTAGCTCTGTTTTTTTGTAGTTTTGTTTAATCTATTTTTTTGCATATCCTTCAAGCATGGGATTCTATGAGCCCACATCTCTTTTAAGCACAAATTTTGGTGGTTGGTGTGTAAGTCACCGGTTTGTAAATAGAATCATGGCATTAGTACAAAATCAAAATAGTTTAGTCTTTTAGCAATTTCTTCAAGTTTTTAGATCTAAACTGAACCGTCAATAAAATCCATATATTTACTTGATTTGACTTGGAAATGTAGACATCCTCTTGGTATTTGGCTTATATATAAGTACAGGAGTTGTCTACTCTACCTGGGACTTGCACTCAACCTCATCTCTGTTGCACTTTTTTGCATTTTGTTCCCACACTTCATTTACCTGGGGCAGACCTCATCCAGAAAGAAATTTTAAAGGGCTATATAAAACTCTACCAAACTCTCCGGTGAACCAGATATATGACCTCTTATTCATATCCAAGTAAATTTAACATGTTTAGCATTTTTTAGAAGTTGATGGCATTAGCTAGACCTATGATAAGTTTGATTAGCATATAACTCCTAGAAGTGGTCTCTTATTTTTCCATCCTGATCATTTCCAACTTATGCCTAGGAGCCAAATATGTATGGTTGCTTATCTACAAGCAATCTAAATTTTAACTTTGGATATTCAATTTTTAGTTACAGTTCTCTGATGTTTGGTTGTTTCTGGCTTGGATACTCCTGTTAATGGCCCTGCTTGAAACATCGCTTCATACAACATTCTCTGCTCAACTTTCTCAACCAAATTCCCTACTAACACAAACATTCATTACATGCAATGCAATACATACAACGCAAACTGAAGGAATCTTCTGTTCTACCACCGGTGAAGGCAAATATTTTATGGCATTCTGTTGTTGGGGGCTCTTGAGTGCCTCATTAGCTCTAGGAGTATAAGAGGAACTTCAACATTACCATGCCTTGCATATCCTACTGCCATTGCAATCCACGAACACATTTCTTTCAGGCATTTTGTTGAATACTTCACATGCCACTTGCATGTTTTCCACTGATGCATATATAAAATATGGGTTTCTGCAACTGCAATATAAAAATCCACCATCCATTATGTTTCCCATACCATGTGTAAAGAACACCATTTTGATATCTTTCGATCGTAACAGTTCAAATCCAAATTATTTTGACACATTTTGTCAAACAATTCCTATACCTGTATATGCTTGCATGTTTCATATGCATCTCTATTTGGGTATTTACAACTACGACATCTAGAAAAATCCCCTTTCCCTTATTATTTGATGTCCAAAATTCCATTGCAAATAACTTAATTTTTGACATTGCACTCCGTATTTGAAAAATATTTCAAGGAACCATGACTCTACGTTGCAGTGTGCTGCTCAAAATAGATTTGCAAGTTCAACAAAAATGAAGGAAATGGAATGGCTGCGGGCTGCATTAACAAGACATAAATTTGAGGCAATTGTCATAAGCCCAAAGCCATGAAGCGCTGGGTTAGTTAAATATCCACCTTTGGGATTTCCAAAACCTTTAAGATGGCATCGCCACTCTGTTTACATACAAATACAAGATACCGATTTATTTTTCTCAGTGGATTATCTGGTGTGAAATGCTTTCCTTCCACATAGTGAGACTTTAGATATGATAGAAATATGTGTTTTCTTTATTCTCTTTTTATTTAATGCTAATATCTGCTAATAAGTTTGTTAAAGCACTTATTATCGGTTTGTTTTTCGTTGTTGAAATTTTTGTAGATTTTTCATTCTGAGGAGTTGCATCAGAGGTATTCTTTCTGCCCATTGACATAATTTGATCCTCGCTCGGCAGACGTAAAAAAATAGACTTATAACGAAAATAGAGGATTGATGCCACTACTACCAATGTGCCAATTATCACATGAAGATACTTGCACCTGGAACCCTGTTGGAAACATTTTCATCAGGCAAAATCCGCCAGCAAATAACGTTTAATGCAAAAAATCCACTTTACACTCATAAAAAAATGGCACCTTTAGCCATCAAGCTGAAAGATGCCTCGGGTATTGGTGTGGATATGTTAGGCTTCCTTAGTGCTAATTTCAGGACCCACCCCTAGCTTAACTCCTTGCCTTTTCCTCTTCCTCCTTTCTCGGTGGTACCATTATATCCAAGCCATGTGTTACAATAATGAGACATGTGTATAATATGTGTATTTTGTGTCGATATCCCTGCTTAGATCGGGGTTTTATTATCTGCAGATATATTAGAAACCATAATGGAACTATGTTTTTTGGTAGACATGTAGACAAATTTGGGCAAAATACTTATGCCACCCCTTCCAAGAATGCTTGTAAGTGGATTATACCTAGATGTTATTCTTGTACAAATATCATTCACAAAGTAATTGCAAGTGCTTTTTAATCACATTTTACAAAGAACTACATATCCGCTCCAACATCTATAAAATATTAATCAAATATCCCTGCAAATTGAAGTTACTAACCCTTTTTAAAAATTTCTTCCAAATTTATATACTAACAAAAAAGAGAATAATAACCTTAAATACCTGCAAACATTAGTGTCAAGAACAAAAAATATAACTTTTAAACACCCTCTACATTTCTTTGAAGAAAACAGACCTCATCTGAATCAATAGGTTTTTTTGGTAGCATTTTTAAATTGTGTACATATGCACCATCGCTTTCATGAAGCTTCTTGACGTCTTTCTCTTCTCCGTCTAATTTTTGTCATTTCCCTGTCCACCATCCAAGTGAGTGTTACCATAAAACAGGTCACCATCAAGGGTGGGTTGAAATGCTTGTAGGGCATAAAGACTCTGCACAACAAATGAGCCCCAACCCGACCAATAACTAGTCTAAGACTTAAGGAATAGGGAAAGAGACCACCGCCGCCATGAAGAGGATTCAAATCCAAAACCTACTATCTACACACAACCCCTTCTAACAATGACTCATTATCCTGATTACCGTAATGCCCACAAAAAACAACCCATTTGAGACCTAAGAAACAACCTAGGATTAGTTAGGAAAATTATGGAATAATTTTTTTGAATTAAATAAAAGAGTCTACAACCGGGTTCTGAGACAAATATTGTCACTAGCATGATCGAGAACAATTATAATCCACTAGAACATAATTTTATTTTATTAACAATTACTAGAGGTCATAAGGTCCAAAATTTAGGGTTAGGCAGTTCAATTAGGTTCGAGAGGGTAAAACTTCACCATACCCATTCTCTAACGAGGCTTAACTTTTCAACTTGATTTTTATCACACTTAATACATTCAAAAATTTCCAAAATCATTTCCAATGGATAGGAAATTTCCTCACCTTTCCATTGATATAAAGAAGTCCTCCTAAATCCTCATATTTCTCAAGTTATGGGCCGACGGGCCTTGGGATAAAAATTTCCCCCAACAGCGGGCCTGCGGGCCCAGGGGTGAAAATTTTCCCCAAGGGCAGGTTGGTGGGCTGTGGGGAGAATTTTAGAAAATTTCCCACATAGGGAAAAAAACTAACTTTGTGCCCATGCACCCGCGGGTCCGAAAGTCCACAAGGGACATGTGGCGCCTCCCAAGCCAGCGTGGGGAGAG
This sequence comes from Taxus wallichiana var. yunnanensis, assembly GCA_018340775.1. Lineage (NCBI taxonomy): Eukaryota > Viridiplantae > Streptophyta > Pinopsida > Cupressales > Taxaceae > Taxus > Taxus wallichiana. The sequence goes on along the minus strand of CM031243.1, from coordinate 778,368,332 downwards.
TGGGGCGACAGGAGATGTTTGGGAAAATTTCTTGCACGGGGTGAAAAGCCAACATTGCGCCCTGCAAGTCCACAATCCATAAGTGACATGTGGCATCACCTAATCCAATGCGGGGGAAGGTGGGGTGGCGGGGAGAAATTTTGTTTAATGCCTCGAAGGGCTAAGAGGGTAACATTGACCCGTGCCTTCGTGACTCCTCATGCCATGTGGCCACTCCTGATTGGTTGCGGGTCAGCGGGACGACAAGATAAACATGGAAAATTTTCACAAAATTTTTCAAAACACAAAAAGGAAAAGGGGACCCGATCCTCAGCCGATGCCTCATGATGCCACTTGGCATCACTTGATTGGACGCGGGGCTACGGGGAAAACTTGGAAAATTTTCCCAAATTTTTTCGGATGCGCTAAGTTTAAAAAGGGGTCTACTCCTCCGCCAACACCCCTTGGTGCCATGTGGCAGACTTTGATTGGTTGTGGGCATGCGTGGCAATAGGGAAACTTGGAAAATTTTCCCAAAAATTTTCCTAGGTGCTTCAAGGGAAAATTTGGGCCCATAGGCCCGAGGAAATGTTTCCCATTTTTTTTATGCCAACCGAAGAAAAACTTCAGAGGTCCATATATTTTGTAAGAGATCATTTTTTGGAAAACAAGGACTTTTTGGAAATCTCTTGATGCCCTCTTCACTCAGGGATAATTAATTTTTTGTTTTGACAAAGTTTAAGTGGCCAATTTTAAGAAAATGGCTTGCAGGATTTTACAGATGAAAATTGGTAAATTTTAACTTGTGAGATTTGTTCAATTTGATCTTCTCCCTCTCTCAACATGTCAAATAGACATGGAGATTTTTTCTTAGGTTGAATTAGGATAAGTTTTTGAGGTAGATCTGTTTGATTGAATTCCAATTTGAAATTTACAATTTTGATAGCAAATGATTGTGAAAATAGTTGAACTCAGTTTTTCCAGGTTTTGAAGTATTTCTGTTAAGTGTTTTTGTCTATTTGGATTAGTTTAGGTCCTACTACTTCAATTTAATAATTTAATTTGTGATTTTATTGTTGTAGGTTTGAACTGTGCATTTTTGGTTTAGATAATTGCCAATTTGAAATTACAAAAAATAGGGATCAAATTTTAAGGTCTATTTGCCACTTTCTTCTTCCAAGTATTTAGAATACATTCCAATTCCAATCTAACACATTAGTTGATTTAATTACAACCATTTGAAAGCCAAAATACAATTTTGATTTCCAACTTTACACATTTCAAAGACAGAGTTCTGCATTTTCCTTCATACGCATTTCTTCTTTTCAACAGAGATTTCAAAACGCAATAGATGATCAATTTCAATACAACAATACAAATTGAAAGAGGTAATGCAATCCTATATTGATTCCAAAATGTAACATTACAACCTTTCTTCTTTTATTCCTTCCAAAACATATATTATATACATAACACAATAATACATTTTCTTCTCACGTGTTTCACTTTACCACTTCTCAAACAGGGGATTTCATAGTGTGTGATAAACATAGATTTCCAATGGAATAAAAACATATGGACAAGACAAAACCACTTCCATTAATGTAAATGACTCTTACAACTTCCTTTCCATTTAGTTTCAAAATGCAACACAAAAAAAAACATGCATCTTTCTTTCACATTCTTTCCTAAACATTATATAGAGTATCACTCTTTTACATTTTAAATTTCCACTTGTAATCATTACAACATATTTCCATTACAAACATTTACAAGTTCATCCACTTCAAGTGGGAAAGGTTACAATGAGATTTCATTTCACAAGGCTCTATCAAATTGTCTTTTCACAGCTCCAGAATAACAACATGCATACTCCTCATTCTTCCAGATTTGATCACAACAGGAGTAGGGAAAGGAAACACTCTCCACCCAACCAAGACATCTAACGAAGAGGAGAAGCCATCCTTCTTCATTGGCCCCAGAGCCCCAACCACAATGCATTAAAATATGTGATCAACTCATGGAAACATCGGGCTTCCACAAACATACAAGCAACATTTTCATAAAAAACACAAAGTCCCAAATAGAATGTGGTTTACTGACTATATTAAAACATGAAAAAAATATAAAGGTTTCATCAGGCAAGCTAAAGGAGCAAGAAGCTATGGGGATGCTACTTATGCCTCCCAAAGGGGAAAATGGGTATCACCACTTGAAACAACCCACCAAATATATATATATATATATATATATATATATATATATATATATATATATATATATATATATATATATATATATATATATATATATATATATATATATATATATATATATCATTTCAAACCATGTCACATGCCACTTATTATGCCTCCCCAGTATCCCTTATTCCTCACATTTTCTTATGTCTCCCCAACCTCTTATGGCACCCCATAATGAGTAAATAAATACAAGCTATTTCTTTGTAAGGTGGAACCCAAATCCCAACTCCCTCCACCCTTATACCTCCCTACAAACACACTTGTGCCTCCCACAAAATAACCTCATAGTCTTCTCCTACACCATTCCTAGGCCATCTACCCAACAACGCACAAATATACCAAAACATTCACACAAGAACATTTACATATATACAAGAAGATCATTTCAAGAGCCAAGCTCCTACCTCTCCATGCTGGAATTGTTCCAAGTTCCAAAACAACAAGCTTTATTCTAATACAAGGAATCCAAAAAGCCAAGCACAAGAATGCAACAATCTTCCAAAAACTTCTCCATGTAAGAGCTCCCAAAACAACAAGAAAATTCACTCCAAAATGAAGTCTCTAAAGTGAAGCAACCCAAAACAAGGAAAGGAATTCAAATTTTATAGAAGAGGGAAGAGAAGAGGATGAGGAGGATCCATGTCGATGCCACATCACACATCCTCAACCCCAACCCCCAAAAGTCAACTTCATTCTCCAAAGCATAATAAATAAGTGGGTGAATAATATGACAGTTTACTTACACACTCAAATCCAACCCACACCCCAAAGGACTGAAATTAAAACATGTAAGAAAAGTGCAATTAAAACCTACAATTTGTCTTCCCAAAATGCATAATAAAAGTCTACTTTCAACTCCCCAACCATAGGTATAGTTGTTAGTAAATTTAAGAGGTATGGGACAAGTTTAACTTGTCCCAAAAGCCTCCAAAAAATTGGAGTCTCCAAGGATAAATTCGAATTTCTAAGAAGGTGGAGTATTTTAGACTCGGGAGTTAACTTACACATCACTCACAAGGTCACTTACACATTACTTACACATACTTACATCACTTTAAAACATGGCCAACAACTCTATTAATTACATTCTTATGACATCTTTTAATTAATTAACTAAACAATATGATTACTCTCAATATTAACACGACATTAAATAAATAATGAAAGGGTAAGTGCACCACATAAAACAAGCAAGCAAAATTAAACAAAAGGGACCAAATAAAAGAAAAACATAAAATCCCTTGGTCACATTTAAAGGTGATCCCCCAAATGCGAATCCATAACACAAACAAACACACAAAAATAGATACAGATTGTCATGGTGACCTTGTTGAATTCATCTAGAATTCCAAAGTGGTTGGTCTCAATCCCCGATGTTTGTTGTGATATTTTTAACTGCGAAAATACAAATGCCTCCTTCGGCCTCAGTGGCCATATCAGAACATCCAAATGAATATAAATATAATTTCAAGATCATCAATATATATGTGAATCATAACAATTATCACGACAATCAACAATATCACTCACAATTTCATTAACTATATCATCATCAATTTTAATCTAATTTTCATTCTAGGTCTAATCAAAATATAAAACTATTACAAGTCCAAACAACATCCATCATATAACCATGTCCAACAATATATCATCATCAACATCTAAAATGTCTCTAATAATCATCATGCATCATAACTGAATCAAGTCAACAATAATCCATGATCTAACATTTAACATCATACTATAATAAAGTCCATAATCATGTCCATAATATAATTAGCGAAGATATCATGATTAGTATCAAAAAACGGTGTCAAAGGGAAGTGGGCACTACATCCCCCTCCCCTTAGGTTCGACTTCCTCCTGTAAAGTCACTGGAACAAATGTGGAAACTTAACTCGTAACAAAGTTGCATCCTCCCATGTAGCTGCTCTCATCATATCATCCCACTTGCACCTAAACCTAATCAACCTCTCGCCTCGAAGGCCTGGGGTCCTGTGACTTAGGATGCAAATGGGATCCACCATCACCACCCCCCGATCTTGCACTGCAATGATGTCTAATCTAACACATGAGAAGGATATGCAACATATCTCCTAAGAACTGAAACATGAAACACATCATGTACGTGAGACAAGCTAGGTGGCAATGCTAGATGGTAGGCCAAAGGGCCAATCCGCTCCAATATCTCAAAAGGATCCACAAATCTAGGAGCTAACTTAGAAAATTTTTGATAATGGATAGGGCTCTTATGTGGCCTAACACGAAGGAACACCTTCATGCCCACATCAAAACTACAGTCTGTCCTATGTTGATCTACATACTTCTTCTACCTATCTTATGCCTCCTGTAGTCTTTTTCTAATCAAAATCACTTGCTGCTCCATGTCTTGCAACAAAGTTGGTCCAAGAGAAACCCTATCCTCTAGCCTGTCCCATCTAAGAGGTGTCCTGTACTCTCTACCATAGAAATCCTGAAAGGAGCCATGCCTATAGAATTAAAAAACTATTATTGTAGGAAAAATCCACTAAGTACATAATTACTCCTCCCATTGAGACTACTGATCCATCACATACATCTTGAGCATGTCCTCTAAAATCTGATTCACCCACTCAGTCTGTCCATCTATCTCAGGGTGATATGATGTGCTGAAATTAATCTTCGTCTCGAGGGCATGCTTGTATGGTAGTCCAAATAAGGGGAAGTGTACAAAGGATCATGGTCATTTATGATCTTCCACGGAATCTGTGCAACCTAACATTCTCATCCAAGAATACCCATGCCACTACACTAGTTGTATAAGTAGTCTTTACTACGAAAAGTGAGCCACTTTTGTGAATTTTTCAACCGTGACCATGATGGCGTCGTGGTGATATCTCAACATCAAAAGAGCCCAACAATGAATTCCATGGAAATGGTGTCCTATTTCCACTCTATTATAAAATGAGGGAAAAGAAGGCCAACTGGATGCTGATGCTCGGCCTTCACTTTCTGCACTCTAAACATTGTGATATAACTATCTCAAGATGGCGTGCATCTTCTTCACCTCGAGATGGGCTGAATAAGGTGCATGATGTGCCTCTTCTAAGATGTCCTACCTCAAGCCTCCCTCTTTGGGAGCATAAATCCCACCTCTATACTTGAGAAGACCATCTTGCCTATAAGGAAAAACCATGAAACTTCCCCTCGAGGGGTCTTTGAGTCTCAATCTCTCTGCTCGAGGCTAGAATGTAGAAGCTATCAAGAGGAAGCTGCTGAAGAATCCTACTCTGTAAATCTATGCTCACTAAGGTGGCCATAACCACATGTCTCCATCTCATGTTGAGAGTGTTTTCCACCACATTCTCCTTCCCCTTCACACACTTGATCTCCATATCATACTCACAAAGTAACTCCATCCATTGCCGCTAACGAGCGTTGAGATTGGGTTGCATGAAGAGGTGACAAAGAATTAGGTGATCTATCTTGAGTATGAATCTCCGACCAAGCAGAAAATGTCTCTATTTAACCAAAGCATGGACAAATTTCACAAGCTCAAGATCATGAGTTGGGTAATTAAGCTCATAATATTTGAGTTTGTGAGACTCAAACGCCACTTCTCTGCCTCCCGCATCAAGACACCTCCAAGCCCTGCTAAAGAAGCATCCGTGCGAGATGAAAAAATCACCATGTGGATCCGACACAACAAGAATAGGTGTTGTAGTGAGATATTCCTTCGATATCTTGATGAATCCCCCACTGAGAAAACAATCTTCTTCACTTTCCTTTGTAGGGAATTGATGGTGTGTGCAATATAAGAGAAGTCTGAATAAATCTCTCGGTAGTAACTTTGCTAATCCCATGAAGCTACACACCTCGAGTCACAATAGTGGGTGCTTTCCAATCCATAATAGCTCTAATCTTGGATGGATCGGTGGTGATACCTTCCCTAAAAATGATATGACCCAAATCTTCGCACCTCCGTCTGAAATAAATCAAACTTCTCTAAGTTCCCGAAAAGATGTTGCTCCCGAAGACACTTAAGAACCTTGCGAAGGTGCCCCTCGTTCTCCTCACACGTACGTGAGTAAATCGAAATATCATCAATGAAGATGAGCACGAAGTGATCTAAGAAGGTCCTAAATACCCCATTCATCAAACTCATAAATACTTGTGGGGCATTAGTCAAACCAAAAGGCACCACTTTGTGAACTCATAGTGGCCATATCTCGTATACGGAAGATGATCTTATGAATATCCACCTCAAAATCCTTAGTTGATGGTAGCCTAACTTAAGATCAATCTTAGATAAAATTGTGTCCCCTTCATCCGATCAAACAAATCATCAATACGAGGAAGGGGATAATGATTATTAATCGTCACCTTGTTCGGATATGGCTGTAATCAATACACAACCGCAAGGATCCATCCTTTTCTTCACACAAATCACTAGTGCACCCCAAGGGGATACACTAGGATGGATATGGCCTTTCTCCAAAAGGCCCTCAAGCTATAACTTGAGTTCACAGAGCTTAGGTGTGGTCATCCGATAAGGTGCTCGTGAGATAGGCTCTACTCCCAAACCAGATCTCTATAAAAATCAATCTCACGTGGGGGTGGTAACCCCGGTAGCTCCCACGAAAGACATCTACAAAATCTCTCAAAATGGGGTGATCATCTAGCGATGGTCCACTAGACCCATCCTTTGATCTGTCATTGATTGTAACAACATACATCTAGAAACCCCGTTGCACACACCGCTTAAGTTACATAGCAGAGATGGTGTGAATAGAAACGGGTCTCTTGATCCCTAAAATCACCGACTCAACTCCCAAATCATCTACACAAGATATAATCTTGTGGTAATAATCCACTCTAGCCTTGTGTGCAGATAACCAATCCATACCCAATATGACTCCATATGAGCCCAAAGGAAGGATACAAAGATCCGAGGTAGTGGTGAAAGGTTCGAAATCCACCATACACTCCTTAACTAAGGAGTCTACCGAGATCTTGGCTCCAAAATCCATCTCAACATCCCAACTGTGACCCTGCCTAACCCACCACCACTGCATCACTCTACTAAAGATGGTGTAATGAAAGAATCAGAAGAACAAAAATCAAACAAGATGGAGGTAGGAATACCACCAATGCTACCTACGGTCTCAATAAATGTACTACGATGTTACTTACTGGCAGTTCTCGACCACTATATACATCTTATGACTGCGCCCCATATCATCAATAGTAGGCTCACGAGATCTATGTCTTACCCTTATTATTAGGGTTATGTGGGCATTCTCGAAAAAATGTCTAGTAACACCATAACCAAAACAACTTCCTGATCCTCTCCCTTGTGTAGCAGGTCTAGTCAGTACTTTAGAGGTATATGGTGTGGATTTTGATGATCCGTACTGGGGTCTACTAAGGTCTCTTCTAGAGAACTCCTATTGAGTGAGTTATCTCGTGAACCTTGTGTTCGGTGAGACCCCTAGGAGGAGGCCCCATACTCCGACCTCTCTATGCATCAAACCTTTGAGGAGGTCTATAAGGTGGGTGGGACTGTTGTTGCTCTCTGGGGTCTAAAGGATGACTAAGTTGAACCCTCTCCACCATGAGGAAGAGGTACGATCCCCTCAATTTGTTGTCTTGCATCTGCAGTATGTGGCTCCGACTCGAGTCTCTAGCTTGCTGGGTCTTTCCCTGAGTCTCCTCTGCTATATAGGCCTTCTTGACGGCCTCAGGCTAATTTCTATGGGAAATGGATCCACACTGTACCTCCAATGTCTAGATCTAGGCCCCGATTGAACATGTGGATCTGTACCTACTCATCTTGCATGTAACCAACATACTGGAGTAGATCCAGAAATCTACTCTCGTACTCAACCATTGTAAGAGATTCCTATCGGAGGTCATGGAACTTATCTATCCACCGATCTATGAACCTCCATGAAAAATATCTATTCTAGAAATGCTCCTTAAAGAGCTCTAGGTAACTCTCTTAGAATCAATGTGGAGCTTTTGCTCCTCTATCCTCCACTAGACACCGGCTCCATCCCTCAGTAGATGGATCGCAACATGAGCTTTCATGTTGCTAGAACAAGGGTAGGACTTGAAGCATCCGCTCAAGCTCACCATCCACGCATCTTCCTAAAATATGCCTATGTCACTAGAATAATGTGATGGCCTCTAGGTCTCCTGCATGCTCATCCCTAAGCCTAGGGCTCATCGAGACCTCTCTCTATGTCCCGAAACTCGATCACCCTGTCCCTCTCATGGTTACTCTACCTTTGCTGAATCTACATGGGGTTCTCTCCTCCATGCTCCTCACCGGGTTAAGGAGATAAATGACCCTCAATGGAAGGGACTCTATCATGTTTGGTTGCATGTCCTCCTATTGATCCTCCACGTACAACGGCATTAACATCCTCAAGAGTCCTGTGAAAATCTAGGGTAGGATGGGTGCTACAACATGATATGGTGGTGGTAAGTCTGGGTCTATGTGAAAAGACCCCTCGTCCCATCTGTACCTCCTACACAGACCAAGGTAAGAGGTAGTTAATTTTTCTAAGTTTTGTTCAATTTCCATGTTTACTAAAATATGTAATTTCTAACTAAGTTGCTTTCAAGATTTAAAAGTGTGATAGGTTTAAGTTTCATGTCTCAAGTTTTCTAGTGTGCCCAATGGTCCAAGCTTCTGAACCACTTCTCTGATACCAAGTGTAACGCCCGCTAAAAACAACCCACTTGAGACCTAAGAAACAAACTAGGATTAGTTAGGAAAATTATGGAATAATTTTTTTTTTGAATTAAATAAAAGAGTCTACAAGTTCAGGTTACAAGACAAATGTTATCACTAGTAGGCTCCAAAACAATTCTAATGCATTAAAACATACTTTTATTTTATTAAAAATTATTAGAGGTCATAAGGTCTAAAAGTTAGAGCTAGAAGGTTCAATTAGGTTCGAGAGGTAAAACTTCACCATACCATTCTCTAACAGGCTTAAAGTTTCAACTTATTTTTTCTCACACATAATGAATTCAAAAATTTGCTAAATTATTTCCACTAGATATAAAATTTCCTCACCTTTCCATTGATATAAAGAAGTCCTGCTAAGTCCTCATATTTCTCAAGTTATGGGCGACAGCCTTTGGGTAAAATTTTTCCCCAAGAGTGGACTTGTGGTCCCGGGTGAAAATTTTCCCCAAGGGTGGGTTTGCGTAAGCTGCGGGGAGAATTTTGGAAAATTTCCCATGTGGGATGAGAAAATAACTTTGTGCCTGCGCACCCGCGGGTCCGCAAGTCCATAAGGGACATGTGGCACCTCCCAAGCCAGCCAAGAGGAGAGCGGGGTGGTGGGAGATATTTAGGAAAATTTCCCACGCGGGGTGAAAAGCCAACATTGCGTGTGCAAGTCCAGCAAGCCATAAGGGGACATGTGGCATCACCTAAGCCAATGTGGGGAAAGTGGGGTAGTGGGAAGAAATTTTGTTTAACAGCCCTAAGGGCTAAGAGGGTAACATTGACTGTGCCTCCGCTAGTTCCTCATGCCACATGGCATCTCCCGATTGTCATGGGTCAACAGACAGCGGCAAAAACATGGAAAAGTTTCCCAAAATTTTTCACAACACAAAAATGAAAATGGGACATGATCCTTTGCCGATGCCTTTTGATGCCATGTGGCATCACCTTGATTGGTCATGGCGCGGGAAAACTTGGAAAATTTTCCCAAAATTTTTCTGGATGCACTAAGTTTAAAAGGGGTCCACCCCTCCGCCAACACCCCTTGGTGCCATGTGGCAGCCTTTGATTTTATACGGGTAGGTGAGGCGGTGGGGAAACTTGGAAAATTATCCCAAAAATTTTCCTAGGTGTTAAGGGAAAAATTTGGGTCTACGGGCCCGCCAAGGAAATGTTTCCCAATTTTTTTGACGCCAAGTGAAGGAACAAATTTAGAGGGCCATAACGCTTTGATAGAGAGATTGGTTTTGGGCAAATGAGGACTTTCTAGAAATATCTCAACGTCCTCTTCACTCAGAATCATTAATTTTTTGTTTTGACAAATTTTAAGTGGTCAATTTTAAGAAAACGGCTCGCAGGATTTTACAAAGAAAACTGATAAATTTTAACATGTGAGATTTGTTCAATTTGATCTTCTCCCTCTCTCAACATATCAAATAGACATGGAGAGTTGTTTTGAGGTCAAATTAGGATAAGTTTGTGAGGTAGATCTGTTTGATTTAATTCCAATTCTAAATTTACAATTTTGACATAAGAAACGATTGTGAAAACAATTGAACTCGTTTTTCCAAGTTTTGAAGTATTTCCATTAAGTGTTTTTGTCTAATTGGATTCATTTAGGGCCTACTACTTCAATTTAATCATTTAATTTGTGATTTTATTGTTGCAGGTTCAAACTGTGCATTTTTGGTTTACATTTTTTCTAGTTTGAAATTACAAAAAATAGGGATCAAATTTTAAGGGGTCTATTTGCCACTTTCTTCTTCCATGTATTTAGAATACATTCCAATTCCAATCTAACACATTAGTTGATTTAATTCCAACCATTCGAAATCCAAAATACAATTCGATTTCCAACTTTGCACATTTCAAAGATAGAGCTTTGCATTTTCCTTCATATGCATTTTTCTTTTCAAGATAGATTTCAATACAACAATACAGATTGAAAGAGGTAATGCAATCCTATATTGATTCCAAAATGCAACATTACAACCTTTCTTCTTTTATTCCTTCCAAAACATATATTATATACAACAAAATAATATATTTTCTTCTCACGTGTTTCACTTTACCACTTCTCAAATAGGGATTTCATAGTGTGTGCTAAAGACATATTTCCAATGGAATAACAACATATGGACAAGACATAACCACTTCCATTAATTTAAATGACTCTTACAACTTCCTTTCCGTTTAGTTTCAAAATGCAACACACAAAAAAAAACATGTATCTTTCTTTCACATTCTTTCCAAAAAAGTATATAGAGTATGACTATTTTACATTTCAAATTTCCACTCTGCAATCAAGACAACAAATTTCCATTACAAACATTTACAAGTTCATCCAATTCAAGTGGGAAAGGTTACAATGAGATTTCATTTCACAAGGGTCTGTCAAACTATCTTTTCTCAGCTCCAGAATAGCAACATGCATACTCCTCATTCTTCCAATTTGATCACAATAGGAGTAGGGGAAATGAAACACTCTCCACCCAACCAAGACATCCAATGAAGAGGATAATCCATCCTTCTTCATTGGCACTTGAGCCCCAACCATAATGCAATAAAATATGTGATACAACTCATGGAAACAATAGGCTTCCACAAACATATAAGCAACATTTTCATAAAGAAACAAAGTCCCAAACAGAATGTAGTTTACAACTACATTAAAACATGACAAACAATACAAAGGATTCATCAGCAAGCCAAAGGAACAAGAAGCTATGGGGATGCTTGCTTATGCCTCCCAAAGGGGAAAATGGGTATCACCACCCTGAGAGCATTAACCCATATATATATATATATATATATATATATATATATATATATATATATATATATATATATATATATATATATATATATATATATATATATATATATATAGGAATATCATTTCAAACCCCGTCATGACCTTATGCCTCCCCCAAGTATCCCTTATTCCTCACATTTTCTTATGTCTCCCAACCTCTTATGGCACCCCATAATGAGTAAAGAAATGCAAATTATTTCTTTGTAAGGTGGAACCCAAATCCCAACCCTCCACCCTTATACCTCCCTAAAACACACTTGTGCCTCCCATAAAATAACCCTATAGTCTTCTCCTACACTATTCCTAGGTCATCTACCCAACAACCCAAAAATATACCAAAACATTCACACAAGAACATTTACATATATACAAGAACATCATTTCAAGAGCCACACTCCTACCTCTCCATGCTGGAATTGTTCCATGTTCCAAAACAACAAGCTTTATCCCAATGCAAGCAATCCAAAACAACCAAGCACAAACATGCAACAATCTTCCAAAAACTTCTCCAAGTAAGAGCTCCTAAAACAACAAGAAAATTCACCCCAAAATGAAGTCTCTAAAGTGAAGCAACCCAAAACAAGGCAAACAATTCAAATTTTATAGAAGAGGGAAGAGAAGAGGATGAGGAGGATCCATGTAGGATGCCACATCACACATCCTCAACCCCAACCCCAAAAATCAACTTCATTCTCCAAAGAATAATAAATATGTGGGTGAATAATATGACAGTTTAATTACACACTCAAATCCAACCCACACCCCAAAGGACTGAAATTAAAACATGTAAGAAAAGTGCAATTAAAACCTACAATTTGTCTTCCCAAAATGCATAATAAAAGTCTAATTTCAACTCCACAACCATAGGTATGCTTGGTAATAAAATTTAAGAGGTATGGGACAAGTTTAACTTGTCCCACAAGCCTCCAAAACAGCCTCCAAGGACAAATTTGAATTTCTAAGAAGGTGGAGTGTTTTACACTCAACAGCTTAACTTACACATCACTTACAAGGTCACTTACACATTACTTACACATTCTTACAACACTTTAAATCATGGCCAAAAACTTTATTAATTACATTCTTATGACATCTTTTAATTAATTAACTAAACAATATGATTACTCTCAATATTAACACCACATTAAATAAATAATGAAAGGGTAAGTGCACCACATAAAACACATGCAAAAATTAAACAAAAGGGACCAAATAAAAGAAAAACATAAAATCCCTTGGTCACATTTAAAGGTGATCCCCCCATGGGAATCCCTAACACAAACAAACACACACAAACAAATATAGTTGCCATGGTGACCTTGTTGAATTCATCTAGAATTCTAGAGTTGTTGGTCTCCAATCCCCTGATGTTTGTTGTGATATTTTGTAACCTGTAAAAATACAAATACCTCCTTCGGCCTCGTGGCCATATCAGAACATCCAAATGAATATAAATATAATTTCAAGATCATCAATATATATGTGAATCACAACAATTATCACGACAATCAACAATATCACTCACAATTTCATTAATAACTATATCATCATCAATTTTAATCTAATTTTCATTTTCTAGGTCTAATCAAAATATCCAATTATCACAAGTCCAAACAACATCCATCATATAACCATGTCCAACAGTATATCATCATCAACATATAAAATGTCTCTAATAATCATCATGCATCATAACTAAATCAAGTCAACAATAATCCATGATCTAACATTTAACATCATACTATAATAAAGTCCATAATCATGTCCATAATATAATCAGTAGTATCATGATTAGTATCAAAAAGGTGTCAAAGGGAAGTGGGCACTATAGATTCCCACTTATTCCAAATGACGACACCCACATCCATATAGGACATTTCCTTCCTTTCCCCGATGTCCGCGCACGACAAAACGTTCTCGCATATTTTCACATTATTTTTTGAGGGAAATCCATAGCTTCATTTAAAGATACCTAATTTTGAGATTTCTCATAGACTAAGGTGTGTTCAATGAAACATTTTAAGAGAAATTTACATATGTTTGAATCTCAAACTTTACATATCTTAGATACTTAAACTCGCATTGTGGTTTCTATATGTTGTTAATTGTATGCAAATTTTAATTGTCAATTCAAGTGATTGCTAGTTATTTTAGAAAGTTGATAATAAAGTGGTTAAGGGAATATCCATGTAGCACTAATTAGGAAACAATTTCCATGAATTAGAAATGCAAGATGGAAAAGATTAAAAAACTAAATGTGGGAAATATATTAATGTTAAATAGGGATTTCTTATTTCATAGAGATCTTTAGTTTCTAGGGATTTTCATAGATATGATGAAACAAGTATTGAGTAAGATGAATTAACTCGATAAAAAATAGTATCAAGCCTTAGAATAATGTTGTATTGCATTTAATCTAAGTCATATGCTAAGTCAACGAGAATAACATGTTTGTTAGTTTTAGGAACTAAAATTGAGCCTTACACAATTAAAAGAAATGTAAAATTTTGGTATAATACATGAAAAGTGAGTTTAACTATTTTTTAATTTATTTTCTATGGTGTCAATGTTCTCAATTGGATGGTATTTAATTTTTTGGTTAAGACAAACCCATGACTTGATCGTCATTGTGAATGATTGTCTTAATCTTATTATAATAAACTTAAGTACAATTGTAATTTAACCGCCACCTAAGCATATGCATGAACTATTATGACCAAAAACATCCAATACTTGATAGAAAAGTATATAAATAAAAGACAAAACAAATCACATCTACATCGTAATAGACTACAAATTTCATGTCCTTATCTTTCATTTCAACACTCTCACGCTAATAAAGAAATATAATTCTATAAATACAAAGAAAATAGAAAATACTTTAGAACAAAAAAATTATACTAAAAATAAAATTTGATAGGTATTGTAAAGATTGCATCAAATGTCATAACTTTAAGTAGCATTTATAAAATATATGTCATTAACATCATTACATAGGGGAAAAGAATTCCAAAACTACCAATAAAACAATTGTTGGAATTGCAATATTAATGTATTGATTCTTCAACGCCACTCAAAGATTTTGAAGGAAAAATGTGTATACATATTCGCTTTACCTCAAGGGGATACATAAATAATGTTGTAGAAAACTATTAGAAAGATATGTATGTTCTTCCCTACTATAAATAAAAATGCAAAATAATAAAACATTGAGTGAAACTGTTATTGGTCTATAGTGCACCCTCGATGAAGAAGTGCAAGCAAAATCCCCACTTTGGCCAATACAATGGGAACTCCTCTAAGTTGTGGGTGACTTGGGTTGAGGAGAACCTACATATCTAGTTGATTCCCTAGGTAGATAAGCTAAACTAATTCTCTCGGGGTTAAGGGAGAGGAATAAAAACAAACTTAAAGTGATACACCATATTTTTTGGTACCTATGAATACACAAAAACACAATTGATTGACCACAAAAATACTGATAAAATTCACTTCGATTGATGTTTAATGTGTTTTACATGCATAAAAGGAATTAACATACACTTAAATTACTTGCAAAACTTACAAAATAGCTTGATGGAGGTGTTGGGAGGTTATGAGAATGCTCTCTAAAGGGTCTCTAAATAAGGACTGAAAAATGGTCCAAATGTGTAAGGACACTCCATGTGTGCCACATGATGGTGGAGAAGCCTGGAAATGTGTGGCAACAAATGACTAATGACCATGTTATAAGTATCAAGCTAGTCTTTAAGCTGATCAAGATCAATGGAGGCAGGTAGTTTTCCATACACGTAGAGATAAAGGTCATCATGAATAAGGAAAAATTCCATGCTTGAATGCCACAATACATACTTGATCCCTACTTCAAGAAGAAGAGGTGGAGGATGTTATACGAAGAACGGTCCTATGAAGAGTAGTTTTGAGAAGAACATTCTCCATGGTGCATTCGAAAAAGAGAAAAGAGTGCGAGAGAGTCACAACAATAAAAATGCTCAATTGGGCATCGACTTAATCAAAATACCTTTGAATACAAGGAAATAAGGATGTGATAATACACTCAAGGCTGCAAGACATTGAACTCAGCCTAAAGTACATCTACATGTGATTATAACACCCTAAAACAATATTTTCACCCCCTATTTATAACACATTACAATCTAGTGTGTTGATTACAATCAGATGTGAATGTGCATCTTGAAACAATTGGTCACTCACTTTGTAATCAACATAATAACACACAAGTGTGGTGACCACAATCAATTTTTGGCAAATGTGATAGTTTTACATTGCAAGCAAGCACAAAATGATGCAAAAAAAGATAAGGGGAGAGAAAAAAGTCCTATGTGAGAAATAATGTCTCATGTCACAAAAGAAACTCCCTTTCCATAAGGTTGTGAATGCGCTCACTAGCCCACAAATAATAATGAGAGTGATACAATGCAAAGATGACTGGAAATGAGACTAAATGCCTCCAGGACATAAGAAAATCCTCTAGAAAGCAAAAGAGAGCCCAAAAAGGATGCTACACACCTCCACAAAGATTAGTGACAAAAATGTCTAATAACCTTAGTTTATAAATATATTTTCCTGATTAATTTAATTATTAAAAATAATTGAAAAGTTAAAAAATAGAAATTTTAAATTTAGCAAAAAAAAGCTACCACTACTTAACCTTAATGACCTACTTAATAATTAATTTCCTCCTTTTAAAAATTAGAAAAACACCCAAGACTTAGATTAAATTTTTAACAAACTAGGTTTAAAAAAGAATGGGCTAAAAAAAGAAAGGAGAAAAAAAATAGGGCAAGTCAAGCTATGGAGAGGGGTGGAAAAAGCATAGTGGTTTGTAACTTTGTTAGAATAGCCAAGTGTAAACAAAAATCGTGATAGAAGATATGAGACTAGAGGTTGCTTTCCTTACGGACAATGTAAAACACAGAGGGTTGTAATGGCATTGTAACATGAGGTCTCCTCGTAAATCCAAGGGGAAGATGAGGAAGGGCTCAATGGAGCACAAACTAGGTTAAGGGTTGGGACACCAAGGCATGTCGAGTGACAAAACAAACAAATATCTAAGGACATGACTAAGTAGGGTAAACCCAACACAAACGACAATGGGTCCTTCACTAGAAAGTAAAGAAAGCCAAGATGTAAAGGGGAAAGAAATACACAAAGACCAAGCTAGGGTGATTTTAACAGGAAAAGCTTAAAAATCAAGAAAAGCTAAACTTGTTAAGAAAAGCGAGCCCGAGCCGACATAACTAACTAAAAATAAATTAACTCATAAATAGAAAAGAGGAGAGGTGCAAGGAAAGGTATAACATAATATAACATGAGGTGAAAGAAGTTGGAAACATAGGTTTGTTATGTTTGTGGAGCCTATTTTCATGTTAGAGTGTGGTACACCTTTATGTGTTACACTCGGGTATTTTTACTGGTGGTCCCGCTCACGCCGGGTGAGTGGGTCGGGGGGTTTGGGGCGGTGGCTCACAAGAAGAAAATTTTCATGGGTGGTTTATTAACCCATGGGTAATGGGTAACCAGTTATGGGCTATTTTTGGGCCCATGGTTTTTCGGTACCCATTGTTTTGTAAAACCACCTCTTCGGCTACCCATAGGTTTATGGGACGGTTTTGTTTTCCCATTGTTTGATACCCATGGTTTTGTAAAACTGCTTAAGCAATTGTCTATTTATATGGTCTTATGCATATGATAGATAGACAAGCAAATGTATTGCAGATGTGTTTTGAATTCGGGTGTGAATTTTGTAGAGTTTGTTGAGCATAGCTCCAAACGGATCTGGGTATTGTATTGAGAGAGTGGAGGCTTGTAATAAAATCTAAGCAAGTGATTCTTGGTGGACGTAGCCCAAATTGGGTGAACCACGTTAAATCTTGTCTCTCTGTGTTGTGTTATTTATTTTGCACTTTTATTTGAGATCTGTAATATTTTCTGCATATTAGTTTCTACTGTTACGATTCTATAAGGGATTATTCCACATATTTTATCTCTTATTTCCTAACAATTGGTATCAGAGCTGGTTTGGTTTGCTAAAGTGTTGAATCATAGGGAAAGTTTTATCTTGAGTGGGAGCTATGGCAGATGATGGAAGATCTAGGGTTGATAAATTCAACGGGCAAAATTTCAGTCTTTGGAAGATGCAGATGGAAGATTACCTTTATCAAAAGGATCTTTATACTCCATTGTCTAAGAAGGTGAACAAACCCTCGACTATGACAGATGAGGAATGGGATTTTTGGATCGGAAGGCACTTGGAATGATCGGTTGTGTCTTGCATCTTTGGTATTATTTAATGTTTCAAAGGAAAAGACTACAAAAGATCTAATGGATGCATTAGGGAAGTTGTATGAAAAACCCTCTTGCCTCTAAAAAGATATTTTTAATGAAAAAGTTGTTTAATATGAAGATGTCGAAAATAGTTTAGTAGCAGAGATCATTTAAATGATTTCAATACGGTTGTGAATATGCTAGCTTTGATTCTGATAGAATTTGATGAAGAAGTTAGGGCTTTATTAATTTTGTGCTCTTTACCTGAAAGTTGGAATAGCTTGGTAATGGCGGTAAGCAACTCGGTTCCAACTAACTCAAGTTGAAGTTTGAGGATGTTGTAGGGGTGATTCTAAGTGAGGAAATGTGAAGAAAAAGCTCAGGGAATCTTCTACTTCAGGGAATAATTTGACAGTGGAAACTAGAGGGAGACAAAAGAATAGAGGAAACCGTGGAAAATCGAAAGATCGGGCAAGGTCAAAATCCAAGAGCAAGATTGTATGTTGGAACTGTGGAAAGTTTGGGCATGTAAAGAAGGATTGTTGGGAGCTTCGGGACAAGAAGAAACAACAGAAGAAAACAAGGAGGTAAATGTGGCATCGGGTAATGTATGTCAAGATGCTTTGATTCTTTCTTTGCATAATATTAATGAATCTTGGGTTTTAGATTCAGGGGCTTCTTTTCATGCTACTCCACATAGGCATTATTTTGTTGATTATGTTCAAGGGGATTTTGGGCATGTTTTTCTTGGTGATGATGAGCCTTGCAGTATAGTTGGAAAAGGTTACTGCCTCGTGGTTAAGATGCAGAATGGGAATACATGGCTATTGAAGGATGTCAGACATGTGCCTACATTAAGGAGAAATTTGATATCGGCGGGGCAATTGGGAAGTGATGGTTGTACTGTGATATTTACAGCTGACTCTTGGAAGGTTACCAAGGGTGCTCTTGTGGTGGCAAGAGGTAAGAAGGTTGGAACCTTGTATTTAACCACTGATAGTACTAATGATTGTAATCTTGTGGCTTCAGATGCAGATACAACATTATGGCACTATAGGCTTGGTCATATGAGCCATAAGGGCATGAACATCATAAAGAAGAATTTTCCTGGATATACAGAAATAGGTTTGGATTTATGTGAGAACTGCATATATGGGAAACAGAAGCGAGTAAGGTTTCTCAAGGTTGGACCTACAAAGAAAGAGAGTAAGTTAGAGCTGGTACATTCTAATGTGTGGGGGCTGGCTCATGTATCATCTCTTGGGGTTCAAGTTATTATGTTACTTTTATTGATGATGCAACAAGGAAAGTTTGGGTTTATTGTATTAGAAAAAATCTGATGTATTTGACACTTTTGTTAAATGGAAAGCCTTGGTAGAGAATGAAACAGGTCTTAAGCTAAAATGTCTCAGGTCAGATAATGGAGGGGAGTATTACAACAATGAATTTAATGATTACTATTCTAAGAATGGAATCCAGCAGGCAAAAGATAGTTCCAGAACTCCACAACAAAATGGGGTATCAGAAAGGATGAACAAAACAATAATGGAACGTGCTAGGAGCATGAGGTTACATGTAGGACTATCTCTTTCTTTTTGGGTAGAAGTGGTGAGCACAACTGTGTACTTGATAAACAGAGGACCCTCAAGTACCTTAGATGGAGGCATACTTGAGGAGGCATGGTATGGTAAGAAAGTTGATTATTCATTTCTTAGAGTCTTTGGATGTGAGGTGTTTGTTCATATAGACAAGGATGATAGGACCAAGCTAGAGGCTAAATCAGAAAAATGTACTTTCATTGGTTATGGTGGTGATGACTTTGGATTTAAATGTTGGAGTATTAAGGACAAGAAAATCATTCGGTCTAGGGATGTGGTCTTTAATGAGAAATTCATGTATAAGCAATAGTTGCAGGAAAATAGGGAAGAATCCAAGAAAGAATATGTAGTGGTAGAGGATCTTTCGGATGGGACAGTGACCCATGAATCAGTTCAGGAACCTACTCAATAGGAACCCCAAACTCCTACAGTGAGGAGGTCTTCTAGGGTAAGAAAAGAACCTAAACATTTTTCTCCTTCTCTTTATTATTTATTACTCACTGATAGTGGAGAGCCAGAGAGCTTTGATGAAGCAATGCAGGTAGATGCCAGTAAGAAGTGGGAGCAAGCCATGGATGAGGAGCATAAGTCTCTCATGGAGAACCAGACTTGGGATTTGGTGAAGCTACCAAAAGGCAAAAGAGCATTGCAGAACAAGTGGGTGTACAGAGTTAAAGATGAAGAAGGAGGAAAGAAAAGATATAAGGCCCAGTTGGTGGTCAAGGGGTTTGCACATAAAACAAGGTATAGATTTTGATGATATTTTTTCTCCTGTAGTAAAAATGACTTCTATCAGAAGTGTTCTTGGAATAGTGGCAACAGAAGACTTGCACTTAGAATAGTTAGATGTAAAGACTACATTTCTCCATGGTGATTTAGAGGAGGAGCTATATATGCAACATCCAAAAGGATATGAAGTCAAAGGTAAAGAGGAGATGGTGTGTAAACTGAAGAAGAGCTTGTATGGCTTGAAACAAGCTCCACATCAATGGTATAAAAATTTTGATAGCTTCATGATGGAGAAAGGTTATATTAGATGTCATTCTAACCATTGCGTGTATACAAAGAAATTTGAGGATGGAAGTTATATTATCCTGTGTTTGTATGTTGATGATATGTTGGTTGCAGGTAAAAACATGTAGGAAATAAAAGTACTCAAGAAACAACTAAGTGAATCATTTGATATGAAGGATTTGGGGGTAGCTAGACAAATCCTTCGTATGAGGATAACTCGGGATAGGAAGGAATGGAAGTTGACTTTATCTCAGGAAGAGTACGTTAAGAAGGTATTGGACAGGTTTAACATGTAGGATGCTAAACAGGTTGGGACTCCTTTGGTAGGCCATTTTAAGTTATCAAAAGAGCAGTGTCCCAAGACAGAGCAGAAAGAAACTAGATGTCCAAGTACCTTACTCATTAGAAGTTGCGGTTTGATGTATGCTTATGATGTGCACTAGGCCTGATATTTCCCATGCAGTGGGAGTTGTGAGTAGATTTATGAGTGATCCAGGTAAAGAGCATTGGCAAGCAGTAAAGTGGATCCTTTAGTATTTGAGAGGAACCATGGGGACAATTTTGTGCTACAGTGGATCAGACACCACTTTACGTGGTTATGTAGATTTAGACATGGCTGGAGATGTAGACAACAGGAGGAGCACGACATGTTATATTTATACTGTAGGTGGGACAACAATGAGCTGGATTTCACGACTACAAAAGTTGGTGGCTTTGTCAACCACGGAGGTTGAGTATGTTGCTGCCACAGAGGCAAGCAAAGAGATGATTTGGTTATAACAATTACTTGAGGAGTTGGGGCATAAGCAGAAGGAATGTAAGCTACATAGTGATAGTCATAGTGCTATACACCTAGCTAAGAACTATGCTTTCCACCCCGAATGAAGCATATACGATTGATATATCACTTCATCAGGACAACTTTGGAGGAAGATAAGTTGAAGTTGGAGAAGATTCATACTAGTCAGAATCTTGCAGACATGATGACCAAGGTGGTCACAAGGGATAAACTAAAGCTATGTTTAGCTTTGGTTGGCCTTTGCGGATGACAGTGAAGGGTTGAGAAGCTTTCTCAGTGGAAATCAGTCTCCAAGTGGGAGATTGTTATGTTTGTGGAGCCTATTTTCATGTTAGAGTGTGGTACACCTTCTATGTGTTACACTCGGGTATTTTTATGGGGGTTTATTAACCCATGGGTAATGGGTAACCGTTATGGGTTGTTTTTGGGCCCATGGTTTTTCGGTACCCATTGTTTTGTAAAACCACCTCTTTGGCTACCCATAGGTTTATGGGACAGTTTTGTAAAACCGCTTAAGCAATTATCTATTTATATGGTCTTATGCATATGATAGATAGACAAGCAAATGTATTGTAGATGTGTTTTGAATTCGGGTGTGAATTCTGTAGAGTTTGTTGAGCATAGCTCCAAACGGATCTGGGTATTGTATTGAGAGAGTGGAGGCTTGTAATAAAATCTGAGCAAGTGATTCTTGGTGGACGTAGCCCAAATTGGGTGAACCACGTTAAATCTTGTCTCTCTGTTGTGTTATTTATTCTACACTTTTATTTGAGATCTGTAATATTTTCTCGCATATTAGTTTCTACTGTTGCGATTCTTGTAAGGGATTATTCCACATATTTTATCTCTTATTTCCTAACAAGGTTTTCAACAAAAATAATTTTTTGATGAAAACATCAAACAACCAACAACTATGAAAAACACCTCCAAACATGTTTTCCTCCAAAGATAGTTGTATTCTAAGATCGATGAAAACATATGAAAGCTATATAAGCAGAAAAACCCAAAAAATAACACAAACTCCAAAAACTATATCGGTTAAATCCAATTAGCAATATTACAAAACTAATTATAAACTTACATAAGAAATAGTTGAAAATGAAACCAAAAGTAATTAACAATGATGAAAAAAGAGTGCATGTTATCAATCATAGCTCTAGTACCATGTGAAATTATTTTGAGAGGAAATAAATTCTAGCCCATGTACATCGAAAAGGTTGCATTCCAATGGTGATGAGAAATCTCCAAGAATCATTAAGAAAAAACGAACAATAAAGAATCATGGATAGAAAGAATGAGTCTACTAATTCTCATAGATTTAAAAATAGGGTACATATAGGATTGTTGTGTAACTTTAATTCCTAGAAAAATATTCTCTTTAAGAGAGAAACGATGGGAGTTACTATTCCAAGATGGAAATAAAATCCTATGAATCTAAAACATGTATAATGACAATGAAAAATTTTATGAAATTTTTTGTCATATGTCATATAACCCTATGACCTATGATCTCACCTAAGTGAGATGACTTACCAAGTGAAGCGAACAATCCCTTGAGATGACAAGGAAAGTTCCTCACACCTACGTAGACACAAAAATCACTCACTTGGGTACATTCCTAGGTCCTAATCACATACTATTATGCATACGATTCCTAAGTGACAAAACTAGAAATTGACAGCTATCTTTGGCCTTTCATTTGTGTTTCTTATTTTCTATATCGCCTTATAAACCATATAACCCATCTATTACTTTGTTGCTTTACCTTTCATGACTTTGGACACTAGCACCCAAGTGCCCCGACCTCTTTTGACTTTACTCGCTTCTTTTTTGGTCATATTTTATCTTTTGGGCATCTTATTTTCTTATGGGTTGGCCTTCCAGTTTTCAATTGTGAAATTCAACCAAGGGAATCATATAAATACAAAGCTATGTGACCATAATAAAGTACCAAGCTCTAATCATCTACTACCATCACCTAAGGTTGTATCCAAAGGCATTCCAAGAGCATCAAGGCATCCATCTAGCACTCACTCAAGGGACAAGGGACTAAATTTTCTACATACACGCATAGAGGGGAAGTTCATTTTACCATCCACACATCTATTTACATTAGTACATATAGATATCGCCTACTATCATGCACACTTGCTTCTTGCAAGGGCTTCCTATGACATGATTCTATCATACACCTGCAAGAACTACATGGAGTCTAAAATGTAGTGTAACACTGGGTTGTAAGCTCACTCAATCGAATGATAGTTGAGGTCAGTCCAACTCCCCATTTGCATCATTCTTTCTATCATTTTATGTAGTTTGGGTTTTACATGATATCATTTGTTTTACAGGTTACAAGTGAATTCCGTGATCATCTAATGACATAAAGGTGAGCAAAAGTTAAGGTTAGCAAAACTTGTGTGATGTAACAAAACCCGTTTTTGAGATCCTATGTGGTCACAGTGCCTAACATAAGTCCCTAACACCTAGGTACCCTAGTCATGTTCCAAGTGTCCTAGTCTATGCTCATCTCGTAGTTCCAAGATTTTTTCTATTTTACTTGTGATATTTTTCTCCTCTGTTCAAATCATTCTTCCAAATCTTCAGAATACTTTAGAAACAATTGTGGAATCATCTAATTCTTATAATCTCTCTCTTGCACTTAGGGTTTCATATTTATTTATCTTATTTCTTATGTTAGATCTGTACTTTAGTGTTTATTTATCATACGTGACTCTACAATTAGGTTTTCAAAAATTCAATATTTGTTAAATCATTTGGTGAACCCATCGCTCAAATTCCACCTTCTTTCTAGGGTTTTCTTCTTATGCCCATTACCCATAGTGGTCATTTTGGGTCTTTTGAGAAAATTGAGCTCCCTCCATATTCCCGTAGGGTTTCTAAATCAATGGCTGAATTTGATAACCCCTTTTCCAACTCTCAAAATGTTCCTCTTGAAAACATTGAAACATCTGATAGTGAGAAATCCTATGATGAGGAAACCAATGTTGATCAAGAACAACTAGAAAAGGTTACTAATTTTTTCAAGCTTTGCGTGATAATCCTACACATCTTCCACATATTCTCCATGCTTTAATGGTTGCTAAAAACTATCTAGATGGTTATTCCTTAGTCGTCATGGCCTCTACTCAACCACTTCATATTCCTACTTCCATCCCCACTACTACCACTCCAATCATTCAACCTAATGCTTCTATTGCCCTACCTATCTCTTCTTCAAATAATCCTTATTTAAACTATCTTTAAGCATCCCGATCAACTCCGTGATGTTGCCCAGTTTCAAAGGGAGAATCAATTTTGGTACCAACAGTTCTATCATTGATCCTCACTAAACAATCGATAGTTTGGAGGAAGTGGATAAGTGGAAATGGTGGGTGCAAAAGGAGTAAGGTGGAATCGAGAGATAGAGATGATTAAGA
Organism: Taxus wallichiana var. yunnanensis; assembly: GCA_018340775.1. Lineage (NCBI taxonomy): Eukaryota > Viridiplantae > Streptophyta > Pinopsida > Cupressales > Taxaceae > Taxus > Taxus wallichiana. Next base: position 778,343,420 of record CM031243.1, on the reverse strand, counting down.
AGTAGATAGTTGAAGATGAAGAATTTGAGTTTCGCAATAGGTCTTGAATGGATTCAAACTATCTTTCGAGAGAAAATGCATATTAAAAAAATTGAATAAGAAATCTGATATATTTTGTATTTAATATATTAGGGTAGAAATAAAAAGGGATAAATAAAGTTTTCATCACAAAATGGGTAAGTAAGGTACATGGAAAAATATAAGGGTATTTTCATTATAATAATATAATGGGAGGTAGTATTATCAATTGAATAATTAGAGGTAAAAACTAGAATTAAGGGTATTATTTAATACCCTTCGAACGAATGTGCTATACCATGTTTTTACTAAGTGAACCCCTCGTGAACTAACCATGATTAGGCTTACTCAAGTTAAACACCTATGTGAATTAGGTCAAACACTAATTGTTTCTCATTGGTCACTTTGCACTTGGAAGATTCTGAAGTCTATGGCATCTATGGGGATAATCTTATAGATTTTTAAATGGTCATCATGCTTCCGAGTTCTCTAGAAGAGGGACAAAAGCCTTGTAATTGTATTGATATGCAATCAAATGAAATGTAATAAAGAGGGCTACAATACTTATAGGTATTGTACAACCAAGTACAGATAAATAGGATGTTGCACAGTGCAACAAAATATACATCCGTGTACACAAAATTACAAATATATGGTTTTAACAATACATAACCATATAAAAATAAACAACCCACTAAACAAATAATAATGGGAATACTATTCCCAAATACAAATGAAAATATGGTTTATAACAACTTACCAAAGTAATAATTAAATTACCTATGCTAAATTAACCTAGGTAAACTATGTTTTACCTAACATTCCCCCCCTTAATTTTGCATTTCCTCAAGGGATGAGGAGAGGAACTCTCTAAACAACTCAAACTTGTCATGTGCAAGTGACTTTTCTAGATATATACTTGTTATTTAGTTGTTGGAAAAACCTAAAGTCAGTATGTTGTGCTTCAAGACATGTTCACATATGAAATGAACCTATACCTCAATGTGCTTTTTTTCTTTCGTGAAACACTATATTGCGAATAAGTTTGAGAAAAAATTCATTATCTACATACATGGTGGTAGTTTTTTAATATGGTACTCAAGTCCTTCCAAAGATACAATGTAGCCATATCACTTCATGAGACATCTCCACCTTGAACACGATATTCAAATTCTATAGAAGATCAAGAAATAAAGTTTTTTTATTGGTTCCCATGATATCGGTCTAGATCTAAAAAAAAATACAAATCTAGAAGTGGATTTCCTATCATCAATGTTACTGCATGATCCGAATCAATATCTTGTCACATAAGAAGTTATCGTTTTGTTGTATTCTAGACCAAGATCCATTATACCATTGATATATCTCAAAATTCACATGTTGCCTTCCAATGAAAAACTCTAGGTTCTTCCATGAACCGTGATAGATATCTCACCGCAAAGTTGATATCTAGTCTAGTACACATGTTAGGTAAATGAGACTTCCAATCAATTGTCGATAAAGAGTTGCATTTACCATAGGAGATGGATCTAAATGAGACAACTATAGTCTCGTCTCCATAGGTATAGTAATAGGTGTGAAATCCATCATCTTAAAATTCTCGAGCGTTGTCTTGGTATACTTCAACTAAGAAAAGCAATGTGATTCTCCTTTATCATACTTTTAATGCAAGATGTTAGTGCATGAGCCCAAGATCTTTCATGTCGAATGATCGATTAATATCTTTCTTCATCATGACGATAATCTTCACTAAATTTCCAAGAATGACTAGATCATCGACATAGATAACAAAAATCATAATCCCCACCTTTCTTTTGAGGTAGAGATCGGGATCATATGGATTTATGATGAATCCATGCTCGAACAAGATGCTCATAAATTTTGATGTACCAAGCTCGAGGTGCTTGTTTGATGCCATACAAATATTTTTGAGTCTATATACCTTTGTTTATTCTCTATGTATAACATAACCCTCAAAGGTTGAGTCATGTAGACTTCCATTTGTAGATCTTTGTTGAGAAAGGCCCTTTTCACATCCATCCGATGGAATTTCCAACCAAACCGAGCAATTAGAGAAAATATGATCCTAATCATTTTGATCTTAGTTGTGGGAGAAAATGTCTCCTCATAGTCTATGCCTTCCTTTTGTTCATACCCCTTTTCTACCAGCCTTACTTTATAATTGTCTATGGTCCCATCTCGCTTTGCACTTTATTTTGAATATCCATTTAAAACTAATTGGTTTCTTCCTTGGTGGAAGATCGACAAGATATCATAAGTTTATTTTCATCACTGATTGATACTTAGTGTCCATGGCTTCATTCCAAGCTTTCGACTATAGGGCTTCCTCGGATACTTTGGAGGGTTAAAAACATTCAAAACTCTACTCATGAAAGCAAAGTTTACTTATTCTCATGGATTATTGAGAGTTTTTGGTCTAGTTGTGGATGTATCTAGTGGAGGATCCAATTTTGTATCTTGTATCATATTAGTATACCACTTGGGCATACATTGTACTACTCCCGTGGGTTGTGGTCCCGTCTCGATCATCACCATCATCCCCATCATTACTCGTCATTATTAGTGGAAACATTAGCTTATTTTTTCACAATAGGTGAAATATCTACATCAAGTGAGTCTAGAGGAGGATACTCAACTTCCTTCTTCTCAAAGAACTCAACATATCTAGTGGTGTAGGATTTTTCGGTCTTCAGATCCATCAATGCATTTCCAAGAGCCTCTTCACTGTAGCCAATGAAGATGAGTTTTGAGATTTCATATCCAACTTATTTCTATTCTTCTTAGGTATGTGCATGTTATATTTGCACTCGAATACTCGAGGTGTGTAACAAATGGCTTCCATTTTGACCATGCTTCATGTGGTGTCACTCCATCAAGAGAAACTATGGGCACTCTATTCAAAAATATACTGCTATCTTTGTTGCTTACGCCTAAAATTTCCTCACTAGTCCGTAATCATCGATCATACAACGTGACATCTCCATGATATTAAAATTTCTTCTCTCAACAACATTTTTATGTAGTGTGTGTGGAGGAGGCATCTGTGGAAGAATATCGTGAGAAATTCAAGGTAGGATTTGAACTCATTAGTGGTGAATTTCCCCCTTGATTTGAGCAAGAGATCTGATATGATGAACAATATTGTTCTCTCTATCTAATTTGAAATTTGTGAAGTTCTCAAAAGCTTTAGTTTTCTTACAAAGACAAAATATCCACATTTTTCTTTAGTAATCATCAACACATAACATGAAATATTGAAATCCATAATGACTAGGTTACATCGGACCGCAAAGATCAATATGAACTAGATCAAGCTTACCTAAAGCTCGATAAGTACTCTTCTGGAATGAAGCTCTATGTTGTTTACCTACTAGGAAGTGAGGACACTTATCTGTATCCTTTTGGAGAGATGGCAAGCCTCTCACCATGTTATACCAATGAAGTGTTTCGAGATATTTGAAATTGATGTGACCAAGTCTTTGATGCCACAATTGTGTTGATGAAGAATTCTTAGCCACAAATGCCTGATCATCTTTGTGGACAAAGTCAAGTTGGAACATACGTCCCATATTGGAGGCTTTTGTAACAATTTTCGAGCCTCTTGATATGTCTCGAATAAAACACACTTTCTTACTGGAATGACTATCAAATTCAATCTTTAGATTATGATCTAGATTTTGAATAACTGATAGTTTGATTCTAGGGTTTTAAGGGTAAAAGATGACTGTAAAATATTAAAACTAAGGTGATACACCAAATTTGTATGAGGGCTTTGACTGAGTATATGCACAATTGATATGTGAAGGATTCTGATGCATGAACCAATAGTTTTTCAGAATATCTAAGGGAAAACACTTGGTTATATCGAGGAGAAAATCACAACAATACTTAATAAGTTAACATGCACATTAAAATTATGCAGAAAATACCGAATTTGTAGCAGGTAAGATATTAATCAGGAATTTTAATTCACAAGACTAATATGATGAAACATAAGAATGAAAATAACTTGGAAAGGTAGAAAATACTTCACACTTAAAGGGCAAAATAGCAAAAATTTTCTTCAAGACTCCTATATCCAAAAGTCCTCTAGAAGTTTCTTTTTTTCCCTCCTTGCTTTTCAAAGGCACAAATATATAGCAAAAATTAAATTCACCTCTTCCTAAAAATAGCCTAAGGCTTGTACTCACCCATGCATCTTATTTTTATCCTTTATTTAATAATAGATAAAGGAATAAAAATAGAGCATGTAATTACAAATAGGCATTATTAGCCTTAATTACAATACAGTCAAACTAAAGTTGACTATTCTATTTTTAAGAAAAGAAGGGTGAATAATTTGCTAAAAATAAGATTGCTTGCTAGGCAAGTCTCTCTCCATGGGCATGCAATTTTGTCTTCTTCTATTTCTATGTCCTCTGTTGTGAAGGCATGCAAAAATACTCCTGTATTGAGTAAAAATAAATTACATTAATCTAATACTTTGCAAAATAATTCATCCAAATATCTATCCATTGGGACCACCTTTGTCTCTCGATGTTGACACTTCCTTGTTCTAACTTCTAGTGATCACATGGATAATCATCTACAAATAAAAATTATCTCTAACCTTCCCACTAGTGGGGACCACCTTTGAACTTGACCATTTAGTCTTCAACTAAGTTTGGCCACTCTTGTGGACTTAGAATATACATGCCATCATACTTTAGTCTCTGCCACCTTTTGATTACATTGCATTGTAATTTTCTTTTGCCAGCTTTTGGGTTTCGAATAACACATGATGACTATAGGTCTAATTTTTTTGTATTGACCTTGGCATATATTGATCATTATTCGATTATTGATGCACATGTTATAGTATTGTCGGTGTTTGAAAAATCATGCATAACATAATGTTTTTGATCACTATCTTATCAGCATTGATATGTTTCTAGACCTTAAATAGGTCAATGACAATGATTTTCTTTTAATGGGACAAGGTCCCCCTCCACCATGATGACTCACCCCTTTGTTATGTCGGTGGCTTCCTTTTAACTCAGCCCTAATTAGGGTTTTTTGATGCTGCCACGTTGGTACCTGATATGACCTTTGATTTTCCCCTTTGATTAACTTAGGAGAGTTAGATGGGAAAACTTGAAACCTTTAACATTTAGCATTTTTCATTTTGAGATCCTCTGAAATTAGTGAGTTATGTCAAAATTTTCACTAGTGGCATTGATTTTTTGAGCTTTCTCTAGGACCTCTGGTTCTATGTAATCTTACAAGTTTACATATGATTCTTTTCGATTTTGTTTTTTAAACTTTCTTGATTTGAGAGGTTTGCCTTAGTGAAAGGGACCATCATGAAGATTTGGGTTATTGTTTATGTTTTTTCGAATTTGACTCTTTTTTTAGAAAAGCTTTTCGATGATGCTCGACCTCCATTTAGCACTTCCACTTTGGTTCTTTATTTTGTGTTCTCGTGACTATGGTTATTCATGGAGATGAAATTTTGCATTTGAGAATTAAGCCTCCTTTTCTTGAAGATTCATTCATTTCATTACTTAACACCGAATTTGATTACTTTTTAGATGTTTGGATTGAGTTTCTAACTCACCATTTGCATGGCCACTTTTTCGGGGTAATTAACTAATTTTCCTTTCTGATCTTTTTAACTTAAACCTAAGATGGGTGTTAATCATTTGATTGAAAAGTATCAAATTTATTCAGGAATTTAATTCTAGAGTTGTAATTGATTTGAACATATTTTTTCTAATGATCATTTTTGATGCATATTCTTCCTTTCATTCTAGATTCTTCATGAGTTTTTTTCTTTTGGGTATTTATGTTTTCTATCAAGAGATTATGGCCATCGCTTTTCGATTCATTTGATCTTCATAAAGATTTTTGAATATTGCCTTTCTCTGTTTTAAGCTGATACTTATCCTTATTCTCATGTTGGTAAGGTGACTTTTTAAAATCTAATTGATTTAAATCTTGGTATCAATTTTGATTTTCTATTTTTTGATCTCAAACTTTTTCTATTTATTTTGATTTATGATATCCTTCAGAGGATTTTTTAATTTGGGTATTCTTGTCTCACTATAAGAGGCCTTTATATTTAATTCATTTTCCTCGTATCAACCTATAAAGTAGTTTTCTTCTTCTCTGATTATTTACCTCTACCTCATCTCTGTATGAGTTTCTTTTTCCTTAAGACAAATGTCATTCCCTTTGCATTTGTTGAGAATATTGTGGAAATATTAGCTATGCTCTCTATATTTAACCAAAAATCCCTTCTTTACCATTGGTGGGCTTTGCATGCTTGATACCTTGATAAACGCTTCCATTGATCATCGAGAAATAAGTTTTTTCAAGACATTCCTATGTAGAGTTAATATTTTAAAATATGAAACTTGTTTGATGAATTATGAGTTTTTCATTCTCTATAAGTTTCTATCGTTGATTATTTGTTGACCGAGTGAAAAATCTCGCATCCATTTTCCTAGAACTTGGATTCACTTTTTATCATTTAGGGATTGATGTCTTTTATCCTTCCGATTTTTTAATTGATTCTTTTGTAAAAATATTGTTTGAAAAATAGATTTTGAAAACTATAGATCTAAATTATTTTGAGTTGTATAAATTCAATCAAAAGGAGAAATTTATGCTCCTATAGAATCTTCTTTTAACATTGAAATCTCCTTTTTTGCAAAAATGAGCTTTTGAATGTAATAATTTTATCCATTCTATATCATTTCTTTCTTGATAATCAAAAATTTGAAAATAAACTCGGACTCCTTTTGATCATGATTTGATTGCACAACTTGTTTCTTCTACTGAGAATGAGATCTTCCACTTGAGAAAATAGTAGTTTGTAATTTTTCTTTGTTAAGATAATCGTGAGAATCTATCTTCTTTCTAAAGCTATATAAAATTTCTTTATATAGGACTATTCTTGCTCATTTTCAGTTGTAAAATGATTTTGAAATTTTGATTCTAAACACTCAAAGTTGTATAAGTTAATCATTTACTTTTATTTGAGAACCTAGAAAGAACATATTATTTCTAGAAATTTCTATTCACAAATTCCCGATCTGTAAACATTTCATACTTTTTTGAGATGTTGTAGTTTCATTTCCTTTTCTACTTAAATATTGTATTTGAGCTTCATTACAACTTTACATGCATGCTGGAAAATTCGTAAATGTCCATTTTACATGGCGAAGCCCTGTCAAAATTTTCCTAAATTCTTTTTCATTTTTTTCAACTACAATTTTATCTCATTTCAGTTAACTTCAGCCTCTAAAATCTGATTCTTCTACTTCACCTGATAATACACTTTTGAATGCATGAATTTATGAAGTTGGAAGTATAAAGAGTTAAATTAAACCCTGAGCTCAGTATTGATGATCATTTGTCTTTCCTTTTCAGGTACCATGATGTAGTTGTAGTGGACAGCTGAACAACAATTTCAAAGAGAAGAACACTCCTCAGGAAATGATGGGTTTCTTTTACCTCTTTACATTTTCAGCTTCATAAATATATGCATTGTTTTTCCTTTCAGTTATTTCTCATGGCTTGTGTGAGAAAAATATGTACTATTATTCCTCATGAATAAATGAAAATATTTTCATGTTATGAGATGTATGTCCTTCCTTTCTTTACTTTCTTTCATTTGTATGGATAATGAATGAACTTATACAACTCAAAACACTTAAATAATTCACTTAATCATAGAAATAAATAAACAATCAAGTGTACCTTATTGTCACCCATTGAAAATGCAAACTACTTGTAAGACTGTAAATTGTCCTTCAAAACTGCCACCTATCTATAGCTTCATAACATCATGTCTGATACATGCTTCCCTTCCTACCTTCCTCAGGGCCCTGTAATGGTTTTTTACAGCTTATTGCATAGTTCTGACAAGGGTTTCAAATGGAATGGCTGCATCTATGAGGCATGGCATTCTTAAACTATACTCAAGTTGTAGTTTTGATTCCAAATGACTTCCAAGTCTGTCCAGAACCAAACAATTAAAAATTGTATCTAAATCAAAGGTGGTTGTCCCAAACATAACCAAATTTGTAATCGAATCTGAGAAACTTTAAAGTTTCGAGTTGACCTTTTTCACACTGGGTGCAAAATTGTCAACATTTCTAGCGATCCTATGGGGAAAGCTTCTACTAGCTTAGCTAGACCAAAGCCCTTTCTCTTGTCCATTGGGCATGGATTCTAAAGCATGTAACCAAAATCTACCTTTCTAAAGGTCCAACCCTTCCAAAATGAACTAAAGCTAGGAAAGGATCTGGTAAACTAGATCACGTGCATGAATGCACTTATTGAATTGAAAAACATTGCAATGTGTAGAACTACACTTATTGAAAGGAAATCCTAATCTACCCTACTCTAACCAGCAGCAACTGAGGCTAAACAAAACCTAAAATAGGCAGTGAAAAGTAGCTTCCTTTTCTCCAAAACCGAGGCCATGAATTCATATCTAGAAACCAACAAAGTGACATAGCTAGGAATGAGACATGTACCTTTATTTCACTCATCAGATCAGTCCATGAACTGGAAGCACCTCTATCTGATCTATAATCTATTCTAGACATGATTTGAGGCTTTATATTGAGAATAGATAACTCACTTTTGTGCTCCAAGACAAGCATGAAATCTGCAATACCGTAGTTGGGTGAGAATTAACCAAATACCGAATAGGACAAGGCCTCTTCGCAAAAAATTGTTATTTTTTGATTTGATCTGAATCATGAATATCATTTTCAACAATGAGCTCTTTTTGAAGCTGTCCTGGAGGTTGTTTTATGTCTTCCAACTGTTGTAACTCATCTTGAAACTATGCTTTGAGACTCGCTTTATTCTCAAAGTGTTGTTCAATGACTATTGTAAGTGACCTTTCAACACTTCTATCAAATGATTTTGCATTGCTTAGATCCTCCATGCAGTCTAAAAACTCAAGTTCCTCCTCTTCTTCTTCATAGGCACTATCCAGATACATGGTACAATAAAAAAACTGAAGATCATCTTCTTCATTTTCATAAGTACTTATATGAAGTTGTTGTTCTAATCAGCCTTTTGGACATTCTAAACTAATCTGAACATACTTCAGCTCCTTCAAACTTTTGTACCACAACTGATCTTTCATCTTGATCATTTTGTTTTGACAAAAAATCATAAGATCAAAATTTCTTTTTTTCTTCACACAAGATCTGATTTCAGCAACATGTTGTTCTAAGACATTCTTCTCCCAAAATGGTTCTTCCAGAGGGGATAATAAAGATATGTATTTAATAAGCATCTCTTCCTCCTTTTCAAGTACAAGAGGGACCTTATCCACTAGAGGTTCTTTGAATGTTGAAACTACAAAATCAGTTAGTTCTATAGGTTGTTCTTCACCTATGCAGTTTTCCAAATCTGACAAGAAATCATCAACCTCAAGTTGTAAATTTGAAACACAATTTTCTTTAATTTCAACCTCCTTTTCATTTAAAATTGATCTATCCTCTTCTAATATGGCTGTAAGTTACGTGAGTATGGTGCCTTCATGCACACTACACTCATAATATGCAAATTGTAGATCATCTTCCAAACACTCTTGATCTACTGAAAAATAGGTTGCACCTCTTATATGGTTTCTTTTTCCAATTCTGGAATAAAATCAAACTGAAACTTTGACATCCATCCATGCAAGTTCTATAAAAATTCCAGCCTATCATTGTCTTCTGATAGCTTCCCCTCCTCGCTTGATCTTTTGATTCTCTATTTCATGAACTTGAAGTATGGGTAAAGAAGGAGTGGGCTTAGTTTCAGCTTTCAACTAGAAAATTTTGACAAGAGGTTGGGGTATAAGATCTACATTTGGAAAAGCTTCTAAACGCCAACTTGGACACTTAATTTTGACTTCAGTATGTGATTGGGGTAGAAAAAGTAGGAATTGCAGCAGCTTGATAGTTAGGAAATTGAGGAATAGGTTGCATTGGCTAAAAAGGAGAATTTATAGGCACTGAATTTTGATAGGGAAGGTAAGCAGAACATCCCATTGATAGGGTTCCCTATCCTGACACCTATCATTCTTCATTGTTGTCTGATTTCTCAATTTGTTCCTTGATAGCTAAATATTGTTGCTTCAAACTATTAAACTCAATTCTAAGATCTCTTCACCTTTCATACTCAGCATAACCCTCTACATAACTTTGACTTGAACAACATAACCTCATATTGATAATCATTTTGATATACAGGTTTGGGTTATAAGGGTATTCATTCTGATAAGGGTTATAAAACTGATCTGAAGGAGAAGGTGGATAAAAGGACTATGGTTTGGCTGATAATATTGCTTGAAAGTGAGGATTCATGGTTGCAAGACCTCATAAAATACTGAACTTATGAAAATAGGTCTGTTGTTCACAAAACAACTGATAACAAAAAAATAACATATCTGATTTTCTTGAAAAATACCTGAAGACTACAACTTGAAAATTTAATACTTGTTGAAAAGTGCTATACTGATCTAGAATCAAATTTATGAGTCACCAGATGAGTTCTGCTTTAGATCTTGAATCTTCATAATGCATCAATAGTAGTTCTTTCCAAAACTACTATGCATGGTGTCTGATCTGCTTGAATGATGAAACACCTCTGAAAGTGAAACTTTTAGTTGTGTGAGTGTCCCACTGGCATGCCAAAAAAATGTTATCTCTCGAAAGTGCACCCTGTAGAGAGATGGTTGCAGGTTTTCTAAGCTTGCAAAATTTGATCTCTCTCTTTCGTAGATACAATGGAAACACCTCAGGTCTATGGGTATACCTATTTTGAGGTGAGTCTCCAGTATCAAGGTTGGTTCCTTATTGATGTATCCTAAATTGATTTTGGGGTTTAAGGGTAAAAGATGACTATAAAATAATTAAAACTAAGGTGATACACCAAATTTGTATGAGGGCTTTGACTGAGTATATGCACAATTGATATGTGAAGGATTTTTGATGCATGCACGAACCAAAATTTTTATACAAATATTAAGGGAAAACACTTGGTTGTACTGAGGGAAAAATCACAACAATACTAATAAGTTAACATGCACATTAAAATTATGCAGAAAATACTAAATTTTGCAACAGGGTAAGATGATTATCAGGGAATTTGCATTCACAAGACTAATAGAAACATACACAAGACTGCAAATAATTGGGAAAGGCAGAAAATACTTCACACTCAAGGAAAAACTGAAAAAATTGCTTCAATACTCCTATATCCAAAAAGTCCTCCAGAAGTTCTCCCTTTGCTTTGCAAAGGCACACAATATATAGCAAAAATAAATTTCACCCTCTTCCTAAAAATAGCCTAAGGCTTGTACTTGCCCATGCATGCATCTATTTTTATCCTTTATTTAATAATAGATAAAGGAATAAAAATAGAGCATGCAATTACAAATAGGCATTATTAGCCTTAATTACAATACAATCAAACTAAAGTTGACTATTCTATTTTTAAGAAAAGAAGGGTGAATAATTTGCTAAAAATAAGATTGCTTGCTAGGAAAGTCTCTCTCCATGGGCATGCAACTTTGTCTTCTTCTCTATTTTGTCCTCTTGTGAAGGCATGCAAAAATACTCCCTATTGAGAAAAAATAAATTACATTAATTAAATATTTGCAAAATATTCATTCATCCAAATATCTATCCCGATTGGGACCACCTTTTCTGCTTCTAACTTGATGTTGATACTTTTCTTTCATGCTTTTCTAGTGATCACATGGATAACATACCTTTAAGTAAATTATCTCTAACCTTCCCACTAGTGTGGGGACCACCTTTGATTCATACAATTGTCTTCAATTGGTTTGGCCACTTCTTGGGACTTATCATATATTATGCCATATACTATAGTCTCTCTTGCCACCTTTTGATTACATTGCATGTAATTTTCTTCTCGGCTTTTGGGTTTCGAATAACACATGATGACTATAGGTCTAATTTTTTTGTATTGATCATTACTGGCATATTTGATCATTATTCGATTATTGATGCACATGTTATAGTATTGTCGGTGTTTTAAAAATCATGCATAACATAATGTTTTTTTATCACTATCTTATCGGCACTGATATGTTTCTAGACCTTAAATAGGTCAATGACAATGATTTTCTTTTAATGGGACAAGGTCCCCCTCTGCCATGATGACTCACTCCTTTTTATGTTTGGTGGCTTTTTTTTTTTGACTCAACCCTAATTAGAGTTTTTGTGATAATGTTTCATGTTGGTACTCGATATGACCTTGATGGGTTCGATTAACTTTGAGAGTTAGATTTGGAGGAAAACGTTAAACCTAACATTTAGCATTTTTCACTGAGCTCTCTCGAGCTAAGTGAGCTATGTCAAAATTTTCTCAAAGTCAATTGATTATTGAACTTTCTCGAGGACCTCTGGTTTCTATGGTTAGACTTCAAGTGTACATGTGATTCTTTCCATTTTTTTTTTCAAACTTTTTAGATTGAGAGGTTCACTTTAATGAAATTTTTGAGGAACCATCATGAAGATTTGTGTTCCATTTTTATGAATTCGATTTCTCCCCTTTTTGATCATGAAGCTTTGATTTTGTTTTCTCTACCTGTGAGGGTTTTGAGCATGCTCGACCCTTTCTTTATTTTTTTTTCCGTGACTATGGTTATTCATGGATATTACTCTGAGAATTTGTACGTAAGCCTCTAATTTCTTCAATAGAGTCTCCATTACTTAACATTGAATCTATTAAAGATTTAGATGTTGGGATTGAGTTCTTATTCACCACTTTCTATGGCCGTTGCTTTAAGGGTAAGAAACTAATTTTCCTTGCTCTTTTGTAACAACCCAAAATGGGTATTAATCATTTGATTGAAAAGTATCATATTTTCAAGGAACTTTTAACATGGGTAATTGTATTTTCTGATTTGTGCATATTCTTCCTTTCATTCTATATATCTGAATGTTTTTTGATTTGTGTATTCTTGTTTTCTATCGAAGATATTATGGTCATCATTTCACTTTATTCATAGATATTTTGAATATCACTTTTTTTGAAGTTTCCTTTCGATCATTGTTCTTTTATGTTGAATTTTTTTTTCTCAGGGGCTTCAATCTGCATTTGACTTATAGATATGTTTCTATCTTGAGATTTGAGTATCTTTATTTAAGCTTGATACTTATCCTTTCATGTCTATGAGTCTCATTTTTTATTCTAAGATCTTTCTTGACTTTAAGTTTACTTTATTTGTATTTTGATTTATTATCCTTTGAGAGGCATTTTTTTAATTTGGGTATTCTTTTCTCATTGTAGAGGGATTTATATTTACTTCATTTTCTATATCTAAATACCATAAAGTAGTTTTTCATTCTTTCCGATTATTTACCTCTACCTCCTCTTTCTTCTATGAGTTTGTTTTTTTTTTGAAAATGTCATTCCCTTTTAGAAGTTTTGAGATTTTTGTGGAAATATTAGCTATGCTCTCATAATTTAACCAAAAATCCCTTCTTTTCTACCATTAGTGGGCTTGGAGCATGTTGAGACCTTGATAAACAAAATCTATGATCTATCTCGAGTAATAAGTTTTCTTTCATTTCATGATTAGTTAATATTGACTTCAAAATATGATATTGTGTTTGATGAATTATGAGTTTGTCATTCTTGTGTAGTTTTTTTATTGACTATTTGACTGAATTGAAAATCTCATATCCATTTGAACACTAGAACTTGGCTTCACTATTTATCATTTAGAGATATCTATTCTTTTATGGTACCTGTATTTGAATCAGTTGATGCTTGATGTAACCTAAATATTGCTTTAAAGTTCTTCTCTGCAAAATTCATTTTGAAAAATATACATTTGAATAGTCAATTATTCTGAGTTGTATAAATTTGTTGAAATGGAGAAATTTATGCTCCTATATACTTCATTTTAATGAAACGAACTCATTCCTTTTGAATAATGAGCTTGACCGTAATAATTTTATCCCATTCTATTCATAATTTTTTGATAATAAAAAAATTTAAAAATTTCTTGAATGTAATGATCATGATTTGATTGCAAACTTGTTTCTTCTACATCGAGATTGAAGAGATCTTCCACTTGAGAAAGAGTTGTATAATCCATTAATTTTTTGAGATAATGAGAGAATTTTCTTTCTAAAGTTATTTAAATTTCAATCTAGGTTGATTGTTTTGCTTTTTTTCAGTTGTAAAATAATTTTGATATTTTGATTATTAAAATGAAAGCTAAATAGAAGTTAATCATTTACTTTTATTTGAGAACTAAAGAACATATTTTTTAAATTTTTCTTTCAAAATTCTATCTCTCAACATTTGAAGTTTTGTTGAGATGTTGTAGTTTCATTTTCTTTTCTACTTAAATATTGTATTTGAGCTTCATTACAACTTTACATGCATGCTGAAAATTCGTAAATGTCCATTTTACATGGCAAAGCCTCTATCAAAATTTTCCTAGAATTCTTTTTCATTCATTTGTTTCAGCTACAATTTTATCTCATTTTAGTTAGACTTCAGCCTCTAAAATCTGATTCTTCTACTTCACCTGATAATTACACTTTTGAATGCATGAATTTCTGAAGTGTGAAGTATAAAGAGTTAAATTAAACCCCGAGCTCAGTATTGATGATCGTTTGCTTCTCCTTTTCAGGTACCATGATGCAGTTGTAGTGGACAACTAGAACAATAGTTTAGAAAGAGAAGAACACTCCCTCGAGGCAATGATGGGTTTCTTTTACCTCTTTACATTTTCAGCTTCATAAATATATGCATTGTTTTTCCTTTCAGTTATTTCTCATGGCTTGTGTGAGAAAAATATGTACTATTATTCCTCATGAATAAATGAAAATATTTTCATGTTATGAGATGTATGTCCTTCCTTTCTATACTTTCTTTCATTTGTATGGATAATGAATGAACTTATACAACTCAAAACACTTAAATAATTCACTTAATCATAGAAATAAATAAACAATCAAGTGTACCTTATTGTCACTCATTGAAAATGCAAACTACTTGTAAGATTATAAATTGTCCTTCAAAACTGCCACCTATCTGCAACTTCAGAACATCATGTCTACATGCTGCCCTTCCTACCTTCCTCAGGGCCCTATAATGGTTGTTTATAGTTGTTGCATAGTTCTGACGAGGGTTTCAAATGGAATGGCTGCATCTATGAGGCATGGCATTCTTAAATTGTACTCAAGTTGTAGTTTTGATTCCAAATGACTTCCAAGACTGTCCAGAACCAAACAATTAAAAATTGTATCTAAATCAAAGGTGGCTGTCCCAAACATAACCAAAGTGTGTAACCAAAATATGTGTCTTTTTTTATAAAGGTCCAACCCTTCCAAAATAGAACTAAAGCTAGGAAAGGATCTAGTAGAACCGTATCACATTCACGAATGCACTTATTGAATTAAAAAAATTCGCAATGTGTAGGAACTAAACTTATTAAAAGGAAATCCTAATCTACCATACTCTAACCAACACCAACCGAGGCTAAAAACCTCAAATAGTGAAAAATAGCTCCCTTTTCTTGAAATCTGAGGCCATGAATTCATATCTAGAAACCAAAGAAAGTGACATAGCTAGAATGAGACATGTAACTTTATTTCACTCAAAAGATCAGTCCATGAAGTGGGAAGCACATCTATTTGATCTTTAATCTATTCTCGCATGAATTGAGGCTTTATATTGAGAATGTATAACTCACTTTTGTGCTCAAAGGTAATCATGAGATCTCGCAATACCGTAGCTAGGTTAGAATCCGCAAATACCGATAGGACAAGGCCTCTTTGTAGAATTTTTTTGATAGTTTTTATTTGATCTCGAATTGTGAATATTATTTTCAACAATGAGCTCTTTCTCGAATCTCGTCTCGGAGGCTTTTTGTGTCTTCCAATTGTCAGAACTCATCTTGAAACTATCTTGAGACCTACTTTTGTTCTCAAGTAAGTTGTTCGATGACTGTTGTAAGTGACCTTTCAACAATGTATCCAATGATTTTACATTGCTCGATCCTTCATGCAGCTCTAAAACCTCAAGTTATTTCTCTTCCTTCATAGCACTATCCAGATACATGGTAGAATAAAAACTTAAGATTGTCTTCTTCATTTTCATTAATACTTATATGAAGTTACTATATCAATCAACTCGTTGGGAATTCTAAAATTGATCTCGAACAAACTTCAGCTCCTTTAAACCGTTGTTCCACAACTTATCTTTCATCTTCATCATTCTATTTAGACAAAAATTTGGCAGATCACAATTTTCTATTTTTTTTTCGCACCAAATATGATTTCAAAGCAAGATGTTGTTCTCGAGACATTATTCTCCCAAAATGGTTCTTCCAGAGGGAAAAATAAAGATATGTAATTAATAGCATCTTTTCCTCCTTTTTAAGTACAAGAGGGGCCTTATCCACCGAGGCTATTTGAATGTTGAAACTGCAAAATTAGTTAGTTCTATAGGCTATTCTTTACTTATGCAGCTTTCCAAATCCGACAAGAAATCATCAACCTCAAGCTATAAATTTGAAACACAATTTTATTGAATTTCAAACTCCTTTTCATTTAAAATTGATTTATCCTCTTCTTCGATGTGGTTGTAAGTTGCATGAGTATGGTGCCTTCATGCACACTACGCTCAAAATATGCATATTGTTTATCATCTTCCAACTTTTCTTGATCTACTAGAAAAATAGGTTGACCTCTTACATGGTTTCCTTTTCCAATTCTAGAATAAAATCAAATTGAAACTTTGACGTCCATCCATGCAAGTTCTCGCAAAACTTCCATCCTATCATTTTCTTCGATAGCTACCCCTCCCGCTTGATCTTTTGTTCTCTATTTCTGAACTGAAGTATGGGTAGAAAAGAAGTGGGCTTAGTTTCAAATTCAACTCGAAAATTTTGGACAAGAGGTTGGGGATTAAGACCTGCATTTGGAACATCATGTGAACGCCAACTTGTACACTTAACTTTGACTTCAGTATGTTATGGTGGGGTAGAAAAAGTATGAATTGCAGCAGCTTGATAGTTAGGAAAATGAGGAATAGGCAATGTTGCTAGCAAGGAGAATTTATCTAAGACTAAATTTCGATAGGAAGGTAAATAGAATATCCCATTAACAGGTTCCTTTCCCGACACTTATCATTCTTAATTGTTGTCGCTTTCTCAATTTGTTCCATGATAGATAAATATTGTTGCTTCAAACTATCAAACCCAATTCTAAGATCTCTTCACCTTTCATACTCATCATAACCCTCTCAGAAACTTTGACCTTAAACAACAAAACCCTCATATTGATAATCATTTTTGATAGACAGGTTTGGGTTATAAGGGTATTCATTCTGATAAGGGTTATAAAATTGATATGAAGGAGAAGGTGGATAAAAGGACTGATGGTTTGGCTGCTAATATTGCTGAAAGTGAGGATTCATCGATGCAGACCTCATAAAATACTTTGAACTTATGAGAACAGGTCTATTGCTCACAAAACAACTAATAATAAAAAATAACATATCTCGAATTTCTTGAAAAATACTTGAAGACAAAGAGTTGAAAATCTTAATACTTGTTGAGAAGTTCTATACCGATCTGAATCGTATTTATGGAGTCGCCATATGCTTCTTATTTGATCTTAGATCTTCTTTAAAGGCATCGATAGTAGTTCTTTCCAAAATCACATGCATGGTGTCCGATCTGCTTAATGATGAAACACCTCTAAAAGTGAAACTTTTAGTTGTGTGATGTCCCATTAGGCATGCCAAACACCGTTATCTCTTGAAAGTGCACCTGTAGAGAGATGGTCAGAGGTTTTTAAGCTTGCAAAATTTGATCTCTCTCATTCGTAGATTCAATGGAAACACCTCAGGTCTATGGGTATACCTATTTTGAGGTGAGTCTCTGGGAATAAAAGGCCGGTTCCTTATTGATGTATCATAAATTGATTTTGGGGTTTTAAGGGTAAAAGATGCCTATAAAATATTTAAACTAAGGTGATACACCAAATTGGTATGAGGGCTTTAACTGAGTATATGCACAATTTATATGTGAAGGATTTTGGGTGCACGAACCAATAGTTTTATGCATAATATCTACGGGAAAAATAGTTGGTTATACCGAGGGAGAAAATCACAACAAGATTTCAATAAGTTAACATGCATATTAAAATTATGTAGAAGAACTTAATTTGTAGTAAGGTAAAATAATCGCCAAGGAATTTTAATTCACAAGACTAATATGATTAAACACAAGAATGCAAATAATAAGAAAATGGTTTCAACAATGGTCCCCACTTTGATATGGGACACCGCATCCATATTAGAGTAAAAATCAGGTTTACAGTCCATAATTTATCATTTTCCCTTTTTTCACAAAAATGCAAAACTCAAAACCCCACGTCCCCGCTGCTCGCTTGACACATGGCACTCTTTGGGTGGCCGGGGAGATGTGCCTCCATATTTTCTTTGTGCCCTTTTGACAAAAGGAAAATTTTCACCTTTTCCTTTGACTCTCCGCTTTGGATCTCGACTTGGGCTCAAATGCCGACTTTTTTCCTCGGGCGAGTTGTGGCCTATTTTGTGACTTTTATCCTTTTGGGATAACAAGGACAATAACCAAATTTTCCCCAATGGCCCACTTTCCTTTGACTTGGGCTCAAATGTAAACTTTTTCCCTCGGGCGTAGTTGGCCCATTTTGTATTTTTGGCTAAGTCTTTTGCTCAGCAGGCATATCTCTTGACTCCGGGACACATGGTAACCTCGTCACTTGTTTGGGAACCTTTTCTCTCTTCAATACTTAAATTAGTGCCATTTAGACACTTGGTGACCTCCTTCGGTCTGCCTAATGCATTGACTATTCAACCCACTATGCCCCTTTCGAGATTGACACATGGAGGCACCGCACTTACTTGAAGGTTTGACTCAAAGTTTACCTTTTAAGGAGCATCGAGTTAACACTCACACCTCCATAGTCTCAGGACTTTTAAACGGTCCCTCTTACCTCTTGTAGACTTTGAGCTACGTGGTAAGCTCGCGCTCATTTGGGCTTCGCGCTTGACTCGACTTTGAGATGTGCCACACCGACACTGGCATTCTCCACTTACAATTTTATACTTAGCCAATTTTGAGGCCTACCATGTGCATCTTTTGATCCTCGTTTGACCATTTTCTATGTGGAGGGCTAACACCATTCTCGAGTCTCCACCTTGAGCTCTCATTTCAGATTTACGCAAGCCGACACTTGGCATTCTATTTCTTGGCTAAAGACTTTTCAATGGCCCCGCAACCTTTTGAGGTTCTGACGCGTGGCATACCTCGGCGCCGCTTGGGAACCTTCTTTGGATTTAACTTTGAGAAGTGCCATGTAGACACGTGGTTCTCTCCATTGCCTCCTCCATACTTAGTCATTTTCTAGGCTCTTTTCTGAACCATTTTGATTCCAAAGACTTTGAATCTTCACCATTTTTTCCCTTCTTTCTCTTGGTTCCTCTACGGCACTACCCCCTTCTTAGCCCCCACAACTCCATTGTCGAGTTCTTCTCGCAACTCATTTACAATATCTGCATGAGTTTTCTCAGGTTCTTTCTATGTGGGGTCTTGTTTGATCCAATATTTAGCCTGGGGGTGAAATATGGATAACAATTTGGCGACTCACAAGGGTATCCACCGCTAGATGAAAAGACCAATTAACTTGTCGCATCCGGCTGGGCATGGAGTCGAGAATGATAGTCCGATACCGATTCTACCTCTAATTCATGAGCCCAGCTATTTGCGCACTCTCAATTTTCATAAGAAATCTTGAAATGAAGGTTTCGAGAGTAGAAAATTATTTTGACCCGAGGCTCCATTTGTTTCTCGAACATACCGCTCAAGAGAAACAAAAACATCACAACTATGTACAAAATTGAAATCATACATGCTCCAAATAGAACATGCGCAGAGCGTGTAAATCTCTTAGAGAAAAGTAACCTAAATTATAAGAATGCGATGTGCACAAGTACTTAGAGCAAAGAGAAAATAAACTAATATATACATGTTGAGAACTTCCGTTTTAGTAAGCGAAGTTGCTTAAGATAGATCCCATGTACTGAAATCTACAATTCCTCTCCATCCAACATAGTACAATTAGAAAGCATTGCTACTTTTGCATCTTGTGACCATATATGGGCCACTCTAGATAACATCGAACTTGGAATGCCTTCCGGTTTTGCTCGATCTACATCCCATTTAAAAACCAGGTCTCCTTCTGGAAGGTCCTTGCTTTTTCCCTTTATCAAAGCATCTCTTGATTGAGGCCTAATTTTTCTCTATTGCAAAGGGTGCATGCTCTCTAGCTTCTTCCAATTCTATCACTTTACATGATCCGCCTCCATCGGTTCAAATTCAGACATCTCTAGTCTGCCACGAACTCCAATGTCGGAAACTCAAGTGGTATAGGCAACACCGCCTCTTTCCCATAGAAAATTTTGAATGGAGAGCTACTCAGAGATCTCTTCAAAGATTATCTTATCAACCCATAAGGCCGATTTGAGCTTTGTGTTCTAGGTTCTCTGGTTTTCATCAAGAGTTCTTTTGATGATCTTTAAAGCAGTGTTCTTATTTGTGGACTCAGCTGCCATTACCTTGAGGGTAATAGTTTGATGAAGTGCTCATAAGTCCCATTCTTAACATCCCATCCTATGATCTTGGAAGTTATGAATGCCAATGCATTATCTGATATAATGGTGGTCGACACTCCAAATCCGTCACTATCCCTTCGTAAAAATCTAGTATACTAGACTCATTAGCTTCCTTGAGTGTCATTGCTTCGATCCACTTGGTGAAATAATCTATTGCTATCAAAATCCATTTATGGCCCCGGCTTGAATTTGATTGATGAATCCAATGAAGTCCAATCTCCATTACATGAAATGTTGGCCAATTGAGATTGAGTGCAATGGAAGTGGCGGTCACACCTTCTCTTTGCTTTGAAGAATGCACAATTCTTGCACCTTTTGATCCATGCATAGCGAGTCACTAAACACTCTAGGCCAATAATAACCTACTTTCATGATTTTGAGTGCTATCACCTCGAGAAAAAATGGCCTCCGGCTACTTCGACATGTAATTCTCAGAGCACTCTCTCAACCCGATTTGTTTCAATGCATCTCCGTAGAATTTCATTGATGTCTCTTTTGAACAAGACACATCAATAAGAACATATGGGATGGCCTATAGCCTGAAATGTCTCCTCTTTACTTTATTCATCCCATGAGGACACATGCTTGTTCGGAGAAAGTGTACCATGTCTTGGGTCCAACAAGGAGTAGGTACATCATCACTTCCTTTGTCTTGATTATCATGTAGAACAAGAACAACCTCCTTTTCATTTCTTGCTTCATCTTTTTGACTCAAGTGCGGCTAGTTGTTCACATAACCCCTTCCCATGGACTCACTTATTGACCTTGATCTCAATGTCATATTCCATGACACGAGTGATCCATCCTACACGTTTTTCATTCAGGTCCTTGCTGAGAAGGAATTCTTTAACTCCTGCATGGGAGACCAACAATTGGATTTTATTATTTAAAATCGGATGCTTAAACTTCTTTAATCCTTTGATTACTAGTAGGAATTGCTTTTCGATGAAGGATTATCTCACTTCATAGTCTTATGGACTTTGACTGAAGAAATCAATTAGTTGTTCCGCACCTTCTTTGTTCTCCTGAACTAAGATTGCAGAAATTGTGTCACTGCCACCAAAGGCATACCGTGTGAAGTCTTTAGAGAAATTTGGATTTACGAGAGTTTGGGCTTGTGATATAGCTTCTTTGAATGCCTCAAAGATTGTATTTCCTTCAACTATCCACTAATGCTAAGATCTTCTTTAACACCAACGTTATTGGCTTAACAAGGGTAACAAAGTTCGGTGTACAAACCCTGCAGACAAAATTGATTTTTCCCGTGAAGCTTTGAAGAGCTTTCTTGTGGCTTAGTAATGTCAATGCTCTTATTGCTTCAATTCTCTCTAGGTCAATTTCCAACCCTTCCTTTGATACAATACGGCCTTAAGTCCACCCTCACGGGCCAAGAATATACATTTTTAGGGTTCAATGACACCCCAAAACTCCTTGCATCTTCGAAACACCCATCTTAGGT
Source organism: Taxus wallichiana var. yunnanensis (assembly GCA_018340775.1). NCBI lineage: Eukaryota > Viridiplantae > Streptophyta > Pinopsida > Cupressales > Taxaceae > Taxus > Taxus wallichiana. The sequence continues at coordinate 778,321,216 of CM031243.1, read as the reverse complement.
AAAGAAGGTGGTCTATTGCATTGTTAGAAAACACCGTAATGTCATCTAGATAGACTAGTAATATTTTGTTGATCAATCTTCAGAATGCCATATCCACTTCCCTTTGGAAAGTGGCTCGCATTAGAAAATCCAAATGGCATTTTTCTATAGGCATAGGTGCCCCATTTGGTGGTGAAAGCTATTTTGAACTGATCATCTTCTTTCACCATGATCTAGTTGTACCTTGAGTAGCCATCTAGGAGGGAGAATCTCTCTGACCTAGACACTACTTGCAAGATCTGCTCCATTGAAGGGAGTGGTAGTGATCTTTGAGTGAGGCTGCGGTTTAAGTCTCAAAAATCTACACACACCTAGTCTCTCCATTTTTCTTCCTGACTGGGACCAGATTTGTAACCCATCTTGAGTGTTTGATTGGAAATATGATACTTGCCTCTATCATCTTGTTTAGTTTTTTTCTTTATCGTAGGCTCAATGTGGGTTTACTCTGGTCCCTATTTTTTCCCGATGGGTTGAGTAGCTAGATCTAGTTTGATTGTGTGTTGTGCTAGATTTGGTATGAACCTCTTAGGTCTTCATAGCTCCAAGTGAATACATCTAGAAATTCTTGGAAAATTTGTATGAATTCATACCTTTCTTTCTCAATGGCCACTTTTCCAATTTGAAGTGTTTCCTTCTCCAATTGGTATTGACTTTGAATCTTCTCCCTTGATGATCGTATGTTAGCCTTCTCTTTTCTAAACTGATCATTAGGATTGAAAATAGACTCCAATGTCACTAAGCCTTTGGGGATCTTGTTTGTATGTATTTTTACTATTTGATTCCCATATTGCTTCTCTAATTTGTTTTGATTTCTAGTTGAGAATTCAACTTCTTCTTACAAAAAATTAATGATCTGTTAATCATTCTCAAACAACTATCAACATGTGTTGTTATCTCGCAATCAGCTTTGTCTCACAACTATATGGATATGTGGCTGCTCTTTGTCTTGTTTAATGTTGTCGACTACATCAAATGTTGTACCAACGACATCAAGCCTATAAGTAAATTCATTCTCCTTTTCTGAGGTATGGGCACAATCTTTAGAAGGACTTGAAATCCTCCATGAGATCCCGTACCCTAATCTTGTAGTTCTTGAGAAGGTCATTCTTGAAAGATTAAGTCCTCGATTTGATTTGCAACTAGTTCACTATCACCTTTTGAACACTTCCAAGTTATCGATTCCTAGCTTCCTTGCCCATCAAGACCATGGACTAAAGCCCCATATTCAAAGCAATGTTATTCCAAGAAAAACTAAAATATGAAGGATGAATAATATTTCATACCTTTTGGGGACACAATCATAGCGCCTCCTCCAGGCTCCTTGTCTACTCCTTGAGTCATCAAAGAACAATTGATATACCTCATTGTCATCTTTATATTCTCGTTTAAATAGGTCGAAGAGGATGATTCTCTTCATGTAGATAGTAGACACCTAGCTCATATTCTTCCATCTCCTTATAGGGGTCAAAGAATGTCTCTTGTTGGCCCACTCATCGAGGGTCAAGTCAGGATACATCCCACCTTGGTATCGCCTTCACAAGCGCTAGGAGGTATTCTTGATCAAAAGCCGCTGAGTAGTTGGCATTGATTTGGCTGGGCACATAGGATTGATATGATAATCAACAATAGGTTCATATGTGATTATGGCCTTTGCCCCATACCTTGTTCTAAAGAGCATATGTGACCAATCAACAAATAGATAGCCTCTAATTTTGGCAGTGGAAGTCCTGGACAAACAAAAAGTAAAATGTCGTGGCAAATCTATGATGGATATGTTCTGCAATAATAATAGTCACATTAAGGGTAGGCATGTAGAGTGAGGCTCTTTATCCTTGATGATTCCAACGCTTGTCACTATTTTCCCATTTAATTCCCACTACCCCTCTAGAGATAACTTCATATTGGAGACCCATTTGATCAACTATTTGTTTGGGCATCACAGAACTACTAGCCCAATCGATCATATAAATTTGTGCACCAATTTGTCTCCCAATAATCAATTAAACATAGAATGGAGGAGGCTTGATTCTTACCTCATTGTTCTCCATGGTTTCTCTCAGGTTGAGCCATATTGGTAAGCACTTTCTCTTGTTTATTAGGGGAGTTGGTTTGAGTTTGACCAGTTTCAGCTCAGTGGTGGTGTCTGCAACTGTGATCCTCTTTGCCTGGAATGGCCAGTGACTCCCATAGTGAAATGTTCACACTAGTTTTCTTCATTTGCTCAATGATATTGAATGAGCTATCTTTCCGCTGCCCCTTCCCAGACACATTTTTTTCTTGTACATGGGTTGTCACAATCGGTACTTGAGTGGATTTGGAAGGCGGCTTGGATTGGTTCTACATGTTGGGAGTTATATTTGGAGCACCAACATCTTGCGGAGTGATGGGAGATTGAGGGTTACTTGAACTGGTGGCATAACCCTCTCGAATATTTCTCTTTTTTTTGGACCATGTATTGGCAGCCACACTTTGAAAAGGAACTAATTCATCCCACATAATTCCTCAACCAACCAATTAACAAGCATATTTGATGAGGCCATAAATTACCATTATTTTGTCCTTCCAAGTTACCTTTGAAAGTGGATTTAAATGTAATCTAGAAACTTATAGTTAGCTTAAGATAAAATATAGGATATATATCTTAATCATTCTTTATAAATCTTTTGTTATCTATTGTTTTGACTAATCCTATTGAGTTATTTGAGAAAATATGCAAAGTCTTGTGTATGTAGGGGCCATAAAGGAAAGATAATGCTAGTTTTGGAAAACTAGAATTGATCATGAAAAATAAATTTAAAATAAAATATAATTTCATATTCAGATTCCTCTCAAAAAATTATGCAAGTTCAAACAAAGAATCATCTCAATCCGAGGTCACATGCAAAAGTTATAGTTGTTTTGAGTTAACTACAGAACTCACCGAGTTAGTTCAAGAACTCACAAAGTTAGTTTCGTAACTCACAAAGTTAGTTCCAGAACTCATAGAGTTAGTTCGAACTTCCCGGTTAGTTCCTAGAACTCACGGCTTTAGTTCCAGTGAATCTTATATCAATTGAATGGAAGTTAGTTCCGGAACTTTCAATTCATGGACAAATCAGATTTAGTTTAGAACTTGCAGATTTAGCTCCGGAACTTGCATAAAAGGAATGACAACTTTAGTCCCGGAACTTGCATCAACAAAATGACAGTTTTTGAGGGATTATGAAAACTCGAGGGATTCCAATGGGAAGTATGAGGGATTTTTTTAATAGAAATTTGTTTAACAAAAACCTCATTCAGATTTGTTATAGGTTTTACCAATAAAGAGAGATCTGATTTTTAATGAGTTATAGTTCGAGGAAATGTGTATCAAATGAGCACTAAAAGTTCCATAAACAAGAAACAAAAAAGTCAAATGGAAAATATGAGAGAGGTTTTTGTTCATAGAAATTTGTTTAACAAAAAATTATTCAGATTTATTACTGAGTTTTACTAATGAAGAGAGATCAAACTTTTAGTGGGCTTTCTTGATTCGAGAAACATGATAGACCAGAGCACTAAAAGTTCCATAAACAAAAATAGAAAATTCAAATGGAAAATCTAAGAGAGGTTTTTGTTTATAGAAATGTTTTTAACAAAAACCTCATTCAGATTTTCTACAAGTTTTACCAATCAAGAGAAATATAACTTTTTAGTGAACTGTAGTCTAAGGAAAGCGTGGATTTGGACAAGCTTCGCCAAAAGTTCCACAATCGTAAAACAACAAAGTCAAATGGAAAATCTGAGAAAGGTATTTGGTTAAATAATATTTTGAAAGTAAAATTCTCCTTCGAGTAATGTAGATGAATAAAATCATTATGATTCTTGTTACCGAAAAGAAAGGAGAAAATTTGGGAGCAAATCTTCCTAAAATAAGTGAGATAAGATTTGACTTCAATAATATATCTCTCTCCATATTTTGTGGAGATAGAGATCTTAGTTGTTAAGATTGGAATAAAGATAAGATAAGATTTTATTTCCTAAAATAAGGAGTCGATGCATAAATTATAAATGTGACCTTCCACACTTAGATATGTAATTTTTTTCCCCGCGCATCCAAGACTGCATTTTCTTTCTTTCCACCCTTTGGAAGTAAAGTTTTACATAAGTTCTGAATTAAAAGTATGAATTAAATCCTCTT